>JAVGWX010000003.1:4170918-4373680 GCA_036924085.1 Ariolimax columbianus
GTATGCTGTTCTGGGTGTGTTGTATGCTGTTCTGGATGTGTTGTATGCTGTTCTGGATGTGTTGTATTCTGCTATGAATGTGTTGTATAAGTAGGTAGTCCACTAAGGTGACAAGGGCCTGTACTGCCAACTGTCCATGAGCACAATGAGTGGCTGAGTCCCAGGCCTCATGCAATGAGGATGATGTCTTTCAGATCGACTTAACCAGGTGGTTCGTGGATGACTGCAGGGATGGGACCAAGACGGAAAGGGTCATTTCCCATCCTTGATTTACATAGCCAAACTGTGATGGTCCTGCATGGTGAAGGTGCTCTTGAGGTCTGTTCGTCTGATGACTTCATAATTTGAGACCCAGTCATACCAGTGGGTAGGATCAAGATGCTGAGCAGCGCATGAGTTGCAGCAGTCAGCATCAGGGCCAGCGAACCAGAGCTGCCAAGACCCTTCTACACCTCCATGCGATGATCCTGGATAACTGGCTGCAACAGAGTAGACTGGCTAAGGAGAAGGGATCGAAGAGGGAATGCTAACCCGGTACTCAAAAAAAATTCTTGCCGAAGTCGGATGTGTTGCACTGAAAGGTGCAAATATCGCAGTCAAGCTGTAAACTACGACACAACGCATTCCATTCTCTGAGCTACATTCTGCTTCTTAGGCCCGTGTCAGCGTTTGGTAGCGGAAGATTGAAAACGAATGAAGCCAGCCAAGCAATACCAGTGGATAGTACGAATGCGGCTCTGGCTGTATATGCGGAAGGCTGCTATGCACATCTGATTGCCCTGCAAAATAGTTGAGGTTTCAGATCTCCAGATGACAGTATGTTGTATGTTACTGTGAATGTCTTGTATGATTTCTTGATGTCTTGTATATTTCCAGTGAAGTCCTGGTCTAATCCAGAGATTCTATTCAATGACACCGCTCTGCTCAATCCAGAGCGTCGTAAGATTACCTTCCTGCCTCTGCAGGCGGATGAACTTCCAAAGAAGGGAGACATTGTAGCATTGGATGCAGAATTTGTGTCTCTCAAAGAGGTATGAGAACTGACAATGGTTGCTTCTATCCTGCCTCTGTGTCTGTATGTAACTCATCTCAGAAGTGTTTCTGCCTAGTTCATTTTAATGCTTAAATAGGTTATGGTAGTCGCATGGCAGACATTGACGTCAGTGTTGGAGTGTTTACAACTTGTCTGAGTGGGGGTAGCTAGTGCCTTTCCTCTCTATCATGTCTTGACTAAGTCTGTTCAGTCACCCATTTACAACCGGATAAACTGGAGTGTGTCAAGACTGGGGATCGAATTTGGTCCTTTTGCTGGAAAAGATAAATGCTCTAAGCACTTTCTCCCACAAATGATTTAAGCACTTTCTCCCACAAATGCTCAAAGCACATTCTCCCACAAATGCTCAAAGCACATTCTCCCACAAATGATTTAAGCACTTTCTCCCACAAATGATTTAAGCACTTTCTCCCACAAATGCTCTAAGCAGTTTCTCCCACAAATGCTCATCTTGATAGAACAGATTTTAATTGGTTATCTTGTTTTTATCTGCTTTAAGATATCGTTTGTAGGTGCCTATTTAACTATGCTGAAAGCGTGATCCATACACAATTTGTATGACATGACTTAACCCTTTGAAAAATAATAATAATAGCTGTCCATCGTTGTCGATGAGGACCGCCGACATCATCCTTGTCACAGATTTCCCTGTTGGGTGTGGGTGCGCATGTGGCTGAACAGGCCAATGCGAGCACGAAAACATTTGCTACATATCGGGCACACGAGGTTTGTAGAAGGGGATGGTGTTCCCGCTGCTCGGGATTTCCGCGTCTCGCGTCTGTTCTGGGCTTTCACAACACGGTCATCTTCACCCGATTTGACTGCGCTTCTCCAGTCAGATCTTATTTTCGCAAGACATTCCCAGGTGTCGATGTGTATCTGGCAACTTTTTAGTGAGTCCTTCAGACCGTCTTTAAAATGTTTCTTTGGGCGCCCTCTCTCGCGCCATCCCTCTCTCAGCTCGCCGTAGAGAAGCTTCTTTGGGAGCCGCTCGTCTGACATATGGACGAGGTGTCCATCCTAGTCGTGCTTGTTCTAGCAGTGCATGGATGCTGGGCATGTTAGCCCTCGAGAGAACCTTGATGTCAGTGACACCATCTTTGAACACATGACACCTATTTGAAGGTGTGACATGTGGACAATTATTTTACGACATATTTTGGGCTGTACCGCTTTGATGTTGGCCATAAGATAGTGACGTCTACATAGTTTACACACTTCTGGATCTAACAAATATGGCGGCGGGATCTAACAAATATGGCGGCGCAAATCTCGGAGCAAGTCTTCAGGATGATTTTGATCATTTAAAAAGGGGTTTTGAACATTTCAGAAAATGATCATTGACAACAGAACAAGTTGTTGAATGTAATTTCCAGAATTTTGAGGCTGATCAATTTGATTTAGATGGTGATTATTCTGAAAAGGATCAGTTATTTGAATGACGACGTGTGTGATTAGGATTACCATTCGTCCATTGATTAGGATCAAGCTAGATCTGTTCCACGGAGGATCAGACTATAGTCTTATGGGGGATACGTAATGTATCAAGTAAATTTGATGAATATATTGCACACTCTACTGAAGTAGGAGCACTAGAGATTTATCAGTCAATTTTAGATAGAATAACTAAATTAGAGCACATAGTTTTGTCATAGTAAATAGCTTCACTCAAATATAAACATTGTGTCTATTTTCTTAGAAGCGCGTGGGAATGGGATTTTACTGACTGAATAGCCAGGGTTCAAATGGTTAAGAATGAGTCAACCATACATTTGTGTGACATGATTTAAGAAAAGTCATCTATACAACATGGGTGTGACAAGACTAAAGAAAGAGTCATCTATACATGTATGTGACATGACTTAAGAAAGAGTCATCTATACATGTATGTGACATGACTAAAGAAAGAGATCTATACATGTATGTGACATGACTAAAGAAAGAGTCATCTATACATGTATGTGACATGACTTAAGAAAGAGTCATCTATACATGTATGTGACATGACTAAAGAAAAAGTCATCTATACATGTATGTGACATGACCTAAGAAAGAGTCATATATACATGTGTGACACGACTAAAGAAATAGTCATCTATACATGTATGTGACATGACTAAAGAAAGAGTCATCTATACATGTATGTGACATGACTAAAGAAAGAGTCATCTATACATGTATGTGACATGACTTAAGAAAGAGTCATCTATAAATGTATGTGACATGATTTAAGATAACTTATGTTGAAGTGTGTGTCCATTCTTGCTTGGGACCAGGAGGCCATGGATTGAGAGGCAGCTCAGCTAGCCATGACTTGTTAGTAACTGAACATAGACTGACTGTAAGCACTTGACGATGGTCAGCTCTAACAGTAGTCACAAGTCATTCTTTGTGTGGACATCCTTGTATAGAGAACTATCTTTGAACTTGCAGGAGGAAGCAGAGCTGAGGAGTGATGGTACTCGCTCCACCATCCTGCCAACCCAGATGTCTGTGGCCAGGTTGACCTGTATTAGATGGTGGGTACCAGTTTGAGAGTGTGTGACTTGTCTGTTCCTGGAGAGTGTGTGACTTGTCTGTTCCTGGAGAGTGTGTGACTTGTGTGTTCCAGGAGAGAGAGCAACAATGCACGTACTCGAGAACAGTAGATACCAATTATTTTCTGTAGCTATTCAACATGTACATCACTCTATTTTGTCATTATTTGTGTTTCTTGGAATTTTATAGACATGTCTAATGTGTAGTAACATTGTTAATAGCACCTTGCTGACTTGTTCTTCCTTCCAGTTCTGGGTTAAACAAGGGTGAGCCGTTCTTGGATGATTACATCAGCACACAAGAGCAGGTACAGTTGTTGTATGTGCATCCTTTGTAGGAAGGGGACATACTATTGAGGTCATCACAATGCATTTTGTTAAACACCATATGTCCTAAAGTCATTACATGTCTTAACGACAGTACATGTCTTAGTCTTCATTACATCTGAACATCGTCACTTGTCTAAGGTAATCACATATAATAATAATAATAATAGCTGTCCATCGTTGTCGATGAGGACCGCCGACATCATCCTTGTCACAGATTTCCCTGTTGGGTGTGGGTGCGCATGTGGCTGAACAGGCCAATGCGAGCACGAAAATATCTGCTACATATCGGGCACACGAGGTTTGTAGAAGGGGATGGTGTTCCCGCTGCTCGGGATTTCCGCGTCTCTCGTCTGTTCTGGGCTTTCACAACACGGTCGTCTTCACCGGCAGCTACACCCGATTTGACTGCACTTCTCCAGTCAGATCTGTTTTTCGCAAGACATTCCCAGGTGTCGATGTCTATCTGGCAACTTTTTAGTGAGTCCTTCAGACCGTCTTTAAAACGTTTCTTTGGGCGCCCTCTCTCGCGCCATCCCTCTCTCAGCTCGCCGTAGAGAAGCTTCTTTGGGAGCCGCTCGTCTGACATACGGACGAGGTGTCCGGCCCATCCTAGTCGTGCTTTTTCTAGCAGTGCATGGATGCTGGGCATGTTAGCCCTCGAGAGAACCTCGATGTCAGTGACACGATCTTGCCATCGGATGTGGAATATTCGCCTCAGGCAACCTGTGTGGAAGTGGTTTAACCTCCTTGCATGTCCAGAGTATACAGTCCAGCTTTCGCAAGCGTATAGTAGGGTTGGAATGATGGTTGCACGGTAGACTTTGAGTTTGGTCTTGACGCTGATGCCACGACGTGCCCAGACCATCGAGCGCATTCTACCAAAGGCTGTGCTGGCCTTTGCTATTCTGCTTGCCACCTCATCGTCTAGGCTGACAGATCTCGACAGAGTGCTGCCCAGATATGTGAATTTGTCTACGGCATTCAGCGTCTGCCCGCTGACTGTAGTCTCTGGTTTTGTGTACGGCATGCCTGGTGCTGGTTGGTACATGACCTCTGTTTTTTTGGCATTTATGGTCAGGCCAAAATTTTTGCATGCGGCAGAGAACTGGTCCATTCCAACCTGCATGTTCAGTTCTGAGTTGCTCATTAGAGCGCAGTCGTCAGCAAATACAAGTTCCCTGATTATATCGCCAGCCACTTTGGTTTTGGCCTTCATTCTTCTGGAATTGAGTAACTTGCCATCTGTGCGGTACTTTATGGGTATTCCAAGCTCCAATGATCTGAAGGCGTCTGTCATCGTGGCCGGGAACATCATGCTGAACAAAGTCGGGGCGAGTACACATCCTTGTTTTACTCCGTTTGATACTAGAAACGTTTTAGAGATTGCACCGCTGTCCAGTACACGAGCACACATGCCTTCGTGTAGCTGTTTCACCATTGTTATGAACTTGTTGGGGCAGCCAAACTTAGACATTATCATCCACAGCCCTCCTCTGTTTACTGTATCAAATGCCTTTGTCAAATCAATAAATGTGGTGTACAAGGCCTGATTTTGTTCTCGACATTTCTCTTGTACTTGGCGAGCGGCAAAAATCATGTCCACTGTTCCTCTTCCGGCTCTGAATCCACATTGGCTTTCTGGGAGGTGGTGGCTTTGTTCAAGGTGTTTGTTGAGCCTGTTTAGCAGTAATCACATAGTCATTTGTTAAACACCACGTTTTTAATGACATTGTACGTCTTAATGACATCAGATGTCTTCACGTCAGTTCTAGAATGCATAAAGGAAGCTATTCACAAATTGATTATGTATAAATTCTGCTGAAGACGGATGTGTCGGACCGAACGGTGCAAATATCGCAGTAAACTGGTGACACAATATATTCTGTTCTTTGGACTACATCCTGCTACTTGCAAAGCCCTGTTCAGGGCTGGCTAGTGGGAGATTGAGAACATTCAGGGCTGGCTAGTGTGAGATTGAGAACATTCATAAGAGCGTTCAGGGCTGGCTAGTGGGAGATTGGGAATGTTTAGGGCTGGCTAGTGGGAGATTGGGAATGTTCAGGGCTGGCTAGTGGGAGATTGAGAACGTTCAGGACTGGCTAGTGGGAGATTGAGAACGTTCAGGGCTGGCTAGTGGGAGGTTGAAAACGTTCAGGGCTGGCTAGTGGGAGATTGGGAATGTTCAGGGCTGGCTAGTGGGAGATTGAGAACGTTCAGGACTGGCTAGTGGGAGATTGAGAACGTTCAGGACTGGCTAGTGGGAGATTGAGAACGTTCAGGGCTGGCTAGTGGGAGGTTGAAAACGTTCGGGGCTGGCTAGTGGGAGATTGAGAACGTTCAGGGCTGGCTAGTGGGAGATTGAGAACGTTCAGGGCTGGCTAGTGGGAGGTTGAAAACGAACGAACGAAGAACTGTGTAACCAAAAAATATTTGTGGACAATGATGTTGTGGTTCTCCCTAGCTGTGCGTGTTCATGTGGACAAAATGCTGTGGATGTTCATGTGGACAAAATCAGCTGTAATTCTCAACACAATTCAGATGCATACATTTAGCAAGCACATGTATCGGAATGACGGAGGTCAACATCCATGCCACAGTCACATAGACCCTGTTCACCATTTATAGCGGGAAACACACAGCTTGTCTCTGAATTGAAAGGTATGGCACCATCTTGAACCAGATATGTGTCCGTAGGTGCAGTAGAGATTTGTTGCAATATGTCTGTCTAAATATACAATATATATGTTATTTGTTATGAACAGGTTGTTGACTACCTGACACAGTACTCGGGGATCAAGCCAGGAGACCTGGACCCAAGTATCTCTACCAAACATTTGACCACCCTTAAGTCAACCTATCTGAAGCTGAGATATCTGGTGGACAATGGCATCATTTTGCTGGGACATGGCCTGAAGAAAGATTTCAGAGTCATTAACATTCTGGTCAGTGATACACCTTCCATTGTTTGTGGGGACATGAGTTTACATGTAGCAACTCAGTTTACATGTAGCAACTCAGTTTACATGTAGCAACTCAGTTTACATGCAGCAACTCAGTTTACATGTAGCAACTCAGTTTACATGCAGCAATTCAGTTTACATGTAGCAACTCAGTTTACATGCAGCAATTCAGTTTACATGCAGCAACTCAGTTTACATGTAGCAACTCAGTTTACATGTAGCAACTCAGTTTACATGTAGCAACTCAGTTTACATGCAGCAACTCAGTTTACATGCAGCAACTCAGTTTACATGCAGCAACTCAGTTTACATGTAGCAACTCAGTTTACATGTAGCAACTCAGTTTACATGCAGCAACTCAGTTTACATGTAGCAACTCAGTTTACATGTAGCAACTCTAGTGCCATATCTGTTCTCGGAGAATATCAACTAATCAAATATATCATATCATATAAGACTTAGTTCCTGGTCGGGGTGTCGAAAACAGTAGAGCAGCCACCTCACTGTGAACTGTCGAGACTCAACCAATGACCATGAGATCTGTCCGCACACTAGGCGAACAACATCTCTGTGACATTACCAGGCTTGTCCTCTGGTTAAATGCACTTCTGCTTCGATATATACCTCTGTACGTTATCAGCCATATAGCTATCATGCTGGACGCAGAAGAGATGCAGACCAGCGGACATTGCACACCTGCCCCACTGTGTCAACATCCCAGGTGGCGGGGAATGCTAGGCGTACCATCTCTGCATTGAAGCCAAGAAAATAAAGGGAGAAAGAGATACCCCACTCACATGCAAATGCTACGTTTCTGGCAGGACGTGACGATCCTGGGGTACAGACACACTGGACTGCCTCTCTTCCGGGTAAACCAGTCCATATCATATATCATCTCGCATATCATCATCGCACCCTATAGACACGAGTAGTGAAGACTCGATAGTCTGGTAAGACAACTTCCATAAGAGAGACAACTCTGAACATAAACAACTGCTGCCTTGCAGATAGGCTGGGGACAGCCAAAGGCTAAGGAGGGCATCCCTACAGAAACGCCTGTTGAAATCGGATGCACGGGGCCGCAAGCCTAACAAAACAGTGCAACGTAAATCGCAGCATGATGACAGTACAACCGATTAGAAAAACGCATGGCGCTCATCCTGCGGAGTCCCGCCAGGCAGCGATAGTGCCGGGCCTCACGCCTCGAAGGGGCCCACCCTTGACTACTGGTGGTCACCCACCCATGTGTCGTGGAGTCAAGGCACATGGCTATGGGGAAACTTTTATTGACCAAAAACTCAAGACCCTCAAAATACTACAGTGGAATGCGGAGGGAGTCATTAACAAAAAACTTTCCCTAACACACCACCTGCATGAAGGTAAGATTGACGTGGCATGTATCCAGGAAACGCACCTCAACAATAACCATAAATTCTCAATCAGAGGATACCAGACCTTCCGTCTAGATAGAGAAGGCTACAAAGGAGGGGTCCTGATACTGACCAGAAACTGCATACCGAGTAGCGCGGTATCTGTCAATCACACCGGACAAGCAGAAATTGTAGGAGTTGACATAATGGCCCAAGAGACGAAGCTCCGCATTTTCAATCTGTACGGACCACCAAATAGAGACCTATCGCTCTCGAGTATGGAGGTCAGAGACTCCAACTGCATAGTAGTTGGAGATTTCAACAGCCACTCGGAGAGATGGGGATACTCTGACACAGACAGCAGAGGTGACGAAGTGGAAGATTGGGAGATAGATGCAAATCTCTCCCTAATCAATAGGCCGGAGGATAGCCCTAGCTTCTGTTCAAGAACATGGCATACCACCTCGACTCCAGATTTGGCCTTCTCCACACAGGACATACACCATAAAATAGACCGCCAGGTGCTAAACCAACTGGCAGGTAGCGACCACAGGCCGATCAGGCTAACCATTGACATGGAAGTAGGCCCACAGGAAACAAAACCGCTCCCACGTTGGAATTACAAACGAGCCGACTGGGACAGATTTGCAATCCTGACAGATGGGCTGTGTGAAACCATCAACACACGAAACAACAAAATGAAGCCCATGGTGGAAAGCCTAAGCAAGGCAATAATGCAAGCCGCCACTGAAACCATCCCAAGAGGATCCAGGAAAAACTATAAGCCCTACTGGAATGATGAGTTGCAGAAAGTGGAAAATGCAGTAACAAATGCTAGGAACATGGCAGAGCGAGAACAATCCATGGAGGCAAACATCGCCCTCAAAGCCGCCACGACGAAATACAAACACACTCTCAAGCAAACAGCAAGAGAAAGCTGGAAAAATAAAACGGAAAGCCTAAACCTGGACAAAGACAGGAACAAGCTATGGAAGCTAGTCAGAGCCATGAATGACGAAACCCCGTCAAACAAACATATTACCATCAAGCAGGGTGAAAACTTGCTCACAGGTAAGAAAGCCGCAAACGCTTTTGTCGATCACTATGCCAGAGCAAACCACATCAAGGTCCCTGCAGATAAGCATACAGACATTAGCGAAGAGCTAAAGGGGCACGACAACATGAATACGGCACCTGAAGAGCACATGATGGCCAAATTAACAATGCGCGAAATGGAAGAGGCTATGAGAACATTAAAGAAAAGGAAATCTCCCGGAAAAGACGGGATAACAAACGAAATGCTGATGGGGCTGGGCCAAACAGCGAAGAGGAAACTGCTATCGGTCCTGAACCAAAGCTGGAAAAGGGGAATTGTACCCCAGGCATGGAAAGACGCAATACTGGTACCAGTACCAAAAACAGGAAAGGACAAAACAGATCCAAATGGATACAGGCCCATCAGCCTACTGAGCTGTGTCGGCAAGCTGATGGAACGGATGATAAACACTAGACTGATGTGGCATCTGGAAGAAAAACGAATACTAATTCCACAGCAAGCCGGCTTTAGACAGCACAGATCCACTGAGGACCAGGTCATCCTCATAGCCCAGGAGATAGAAGATGCCTACCAGGCACAGAAACACACAGTAGCTGTTTGGGTGGATCTGGAAAAGGCATTTGACAAAGTCTGGAAAGACGGACTTAGAGTCAAGCTAAGAAGAAGTGATGTTTGTGGGAAAATGTACAAGTGGATCAACCACTACCTCAAACAAAGAACGGCCAGAGTCCAAGTACAAGGGCAGATGAGCAAAAAGGTGACACTCGAGCAGGGAGTACCCCAAGGGGGAGTACTGTCACCCACACTCTTCCTGGTATATATAAACGATATTACAGAGAATATACCAAGAAGAGTCCATAGCTCAATGTTTGCAGACGATCTGGCTATGTGGACCTCTGAAAAGAATCTCACCATAGCAAGAAATCGGATGCAGACGGCCCTAACATCGCTGGAAGAGTGGGCGAACTCATGGCTGGTCAAAATAAACGAGGAGAAAACCACATCCACAATATTCTCGCTTTCATTAAAACCCCAAAATACCAAATTAAGTCTAAATGGCAAATTCCTGCAGCCAAACGACAACCCAACCTATCTGGGAGTCACATTTGATCGGCGCATGACATGGAAAAGTCAGATCGAGAGAAACCGAATGAGAGCCAGACAAAGAATGGCAATCATGAGGAAACTTGCTTTCACAAGCTGGGGAGCAGACGAAGGCATACTAAAGAAACTGTACACTGGAAGAGTGAGACCAGTTCTCGAGTATGGCATTGCGGCATGGACAACAGCAGCGAAGGCGAACTTCGATAAAGTTAGCAAACTTCAAAACCAAGCCATGAGAATTATAACAGGAGGCATGAAGTCAACGCCAATTGTAGAACTTGAAAAGATTACAAAACTGCAATCCATGACCGATAGAAGAGACTGCAGAGCCCAGCTGCAGTCAGAGAAACTCCGAAGACTGACCGACCATCCAATGCACCAGAGACTAAACAATTTGGGAAATGGGAAACTAAAGCGGAGAAACTTTGCAGAAATAGCCAAAGCAAAGATGCACGAAGATCCCATAAACGCACTAACAACACCAAAACCCATCACTACTGTACGAAAACCTACCTGGAGGCAGGATATATTTCCAGAGGTGGTAGAAAATATACCAGGTATTGGAAACAAAAACTGCCAGACTGAAAAAGAAAGGAGAGACACTACCCTAAGCTTCATATCGAAAAGCTACCCAAGCATGGACTGGACCCATGCATACACCGACGGTTCTGTAACAAACACTACACAGAACGGAGTGGCAGTAGCATTCCTGAACCTACCAAATGGCAGAAAAATAACACTATCATTCGCTACTGGTAAGTACACAAGCAATTTCAGAGCGGAGGCAGAGGCACTGAGGGCGGCAGTGGAAGAAATGGTGACACACAATGAAAATGAAAGCCATATAGTCCTGCTTACAGATGCTCTCGCCGTAGTCACAGCGCTAAAAAGCCAGAAAAACACTGAGCTTAATGACTTAAGAGCAGCACTCTGCAAACTGTGCCAGCAGTCCGCACCAAAAAGGGTAGTGGTACAGTGGGTCCCATCACACTGCAACATCCAAGGCAACGAGGAGGCAGACAGACTGGCAAAAGAAGGTGCAAGACTACCACAAACAGATACTAGTATGACGTGCGAAGAGTCAAAACGGCTTATCAAAGCCAGATACATGACCAAATGGGAAACCGAACATACTGGTTACACCAAAAACGATGGCTATTACCAGTTGAACCGAAGAGAGCAGGTCGTTGTCTTCAGACTTCGCACTGGCCACAATAGACTGAGGTACCACCTATTCAACAAATTGAAGATAGGTGGTACCGACGAATGCCCGTGCGGTACTGGTAAAATGACCGCTGAACATCTGCTGCAGAACTGCCCGACATACGAGGATCAGAGAGAGCAGATGTGGCCATCACCAGTGGAACTGCAAGAAAAGCTCTATGGCAGTGGCGACAGCCTCAGGATGACTGCCGCTTTTTTCGAAAAAATAATGGTTACTGTCTGACTGCGTACGAAGAAGAAGAAGAAGAAGAAATATCATACATCATTAGCTAAATATCACCTTTGCCACACTCAATAAAAAAATTACTCAATTTCCCCTGCCACTATATTATTTTTCAGTGCTTCACATTTTTTGATGTTGTTGACTTTGACTATCTTTTTTATTTGATTGTCTATAGATATGATTTGTTTCTGTGTAGAGACAAATGAATAAAGAACTTGTTGGTGCTATTGTTTTTGTTGTGTGTGTGTAAGCTTCTGAGATACAAGAAGATGAAGGTGAAAATGAACAACACAAACATTTACACTTACCAATTTCGGAGGGAATCTGGACCTTTAGAATTAAACAATTGTCACAAAACACTGATAGTGTTTCTTACAAGATCGTCATATCTGTTATCTTCCCTTAGAAACATATTAATTACTTCTAAATAAACAAATGAAACCGATCTACCTGCTACAAATGTGTTGCAACAACCTAACTCCATCAGCCTCAATAATGGGATATTCTCCCAGTCAGAGTGAACAAGAAAAATCGTTTCAAAATTCTTTCAAACTAAACCAGGCATGTTTCTTGTTTACATCTATCATGAAGGAAATATCTATTTTTAGATTCCAATACCCATGTGTTCAACCAGTGAAAATATACGACAATGCTCTAAAATAGTTTTCTTATTCCCCAGCGTCTTTTTACATCATTAGTAGGAGAGTGGACATTTGTTGTTGGCGGGAAAAGTTGCCTGCTTGTAGTAAAAGGTTAATATCACTGCTACAATTACAATCATCAACAAAAGTAGAGGCTGATTATTACTTTCAAGTACTGCTCACACACTAAATACTATGACAAAATCACTTTGAAATGATGTACAAATATGTTCTATAGAGCTTTAACAATGTGTATTCGTTTGGCCCTGTAGGTTCCCAAAGCCCAGGTACTGGACACTGTTGAGCTGTATCACCAACCAAGGCAGCGATATATTTCTCTCAAGTTTCTGGCATGGTACTTTCTCAGTGAGTGATTTTAAAGTTGTTGACTGGCAACCTCCTGAGAGCAGGCTGCCACCATATTCTGGTGTCTGAACCTCTTGACAGTAGGCTACTAGAATGTTCTGGTGTCTGAACCTCTTAAGACCAGGCTGCCACCATGTTCTGGTGTCTGAACCTCTTGACAGTAGGCTACTAGAATGTTCTGGTGTCTGAACCTCTTGAGACCAGGCTGCCACCATGTTCTGGTGTCTGAACCTCTTGAGACCAGGCTTCCACCATGTTCTGGTATCTGAACCTCTTGAGAGCAGGCTACTAGAATGTTCTGGTGTCTGAACCTCTTGAGACCAGGCTGCCACCATGTTCTGGTGTCTGAACCTCTTGAGACCAGGCTTCCACCATGTTCTGGTTTCTGAACCTCTTGAGAGCAGGCTACTAGAATGTTCTGGTGTCTGAACCTCTTGAGACCAGGCTGCCACCATGTTCTGGTGTCTGAACCTCTTGAGAGCAGGCTACTAGAATAGAATGTTCTGGTGTCTGAACCTCTTGAGACTAGGCTTCCACCATGTTCTGGTGTCTGAACCTCTTGAGGTCTATATATTAATGATTTGGTCTATAAAACATAAAATACGAGTAGAATGCATAGTTTAATTATTGTTGAGGGAAAAGGAGACAATTGAGTTTATATTTTCTTTTCTAAAGCTTCATCTTCTTCTTCGTTCATCCTCAGATCAAGGTTCCGGTTTCTCTTACAAAGGACACCGTTGTTTGTAAGGCTGTTTCATCTCCATACAGCTTCTGTCTCATATCTGTCTCACGAGGCCAGCATTGTTCTCTCTTTTCCTGTGTAAGCATGCAGCTTTGTAGGATGTGTTCAACGGTCATGATACGCTTCCCACATGGGCACCTGTCAGCTGTCCCAATCCTCATTTTGTTGTAAAGATGACCCTTGAGTCTGTTATGCCCAGTCATCAGTCTGAAGATGAGCCTTGAGTCTGAAGATGAGCCTTGAGTCTGTTATGCCCAGTCATCAGTCTGAAGATGAGCCTTGAGTCTGTTATGCCCAGTCATCAGTCTGAAGATGAGCCTTGAGTCTGTTATGCCCAGTCATCAGTCTGAAGATGAGCCTTGAGTCTGTTATGCCCAGTCATCAGTCTGAAGATGAGCCTTGAGTCTGTTATGCCCAGTCATCAGTCTGAAGATGAGCCTTGAGTCTGTTATGCCCAGTCATCAGTCTGAAGATGATGATTTGATCTTCTCTAGTTCTTGTCTTAATCTGTTACAATGGTTGTATTATCTTATTATTATTTCTTTGTTCACAAAGAGTTTACATCTGGCTTGTATTTTATATCAGTGTTTGCTCATTTCAAAAATGTCAAGTCATCTGTCAACATTAGAGGCATAGATTGATCTGATAAATGTCAAGTCATCTGTCAACATTAGAGACATAGATTGATCTGATATGTGTCAAGTCATCTGTCAACATTAGAGGCATAGATTGATCTGATAAATGTCAAGTCATCTGTCAACATTACAGGCATAGATTGATCTGATAAATGTCAAGTCATCTGTCAACATTACAGGCATAGATTGATCTGATAAATGTCAAGTCATCTGTCAACATTAGAGGCATAGATTGATCTGATAAATGTCAAGTCATCTGTCAACATTAGAGGCATAGATTGATCTGATAAATGTAAAGTCATCTGTCAACATTAGAGACATAGATTGATCTGATATGTGTTAAGTCATCTGTCAACATTAGAGGCATAGATTGATCTGATAAATGTCAAGTCATCTGTCAACATTAGAGGCATAGATTGATCTGATAAATGTTAAGTCATCTGTCAACATTAGAGGCATAGATTGATCTGATAAATGTTAAGTCATCTGTCAACATTAGAGACATAGATTGATCTGATAAATGTTAAGTCATCTGTCAACATTAGAGGCATAGATTGATCTGATAAATGTTAAGTCATCTGTCAACATTAGAGACATAAATTCTATTGTCTGTGAAGCCACAGCTTGAACAATTCACTAAAAACTGAAATATGTGGGCTTTTTTAATGATGGTCATGACCTGGAAGCTGGGCATGGGTCCAAAGTCTGTATATGATATCAGGTTTTCCTAGATAATGAGTCTGTTGTTGGTGACAAGAAAACTCACAGGATGGGGTTTGTAGACGGACTTTGGCAATTCAGACTTGACTGTACACATTCAGGCCCCTCTGTACATGAGTACACATCGTCTTACACCTGTCAGATCTTGTACATGTGTGTACACATCTAGTTTTTCACCTGTCAAGGCCATCCTGAAGTATCTTTATGTACGTCTCTGAACATTGTATACGTGCTAATGTCTTTCTTACAACATGCACACTTGTGATGGAGGATTGAGTTATGATTCTTGGGGGATTGAGTTATGATTCTTGGAGGATTGAGTTATGATTCTTGGTGGATTGAGTTATTATTCTTGGGGGATTGACTTATGATTTTTGGAGGAATGAGTTAAGATTCTTGGAGGATTGAGTTATGATTCTTGGGGGATTGAGTTATGATTCTTGGAGGATTGAGTTATGATTTTTGGTGGATTGAGTTAAGATTCTTGGAGGATTGAGTTATGATTCTTGGGGGATTGAGTTATGATTCTTGGTGGATTGAGTTATGATTTTTGGAGGATTGGGTTATGATTCTTGGTGGATTGAGTTATTATTCTTGGAAGATTGAGTTATGATTCTTGGAGGATTGAGTTATGATTCTTGGAGGAATGAGTTAAGATTCTTGGAGGATTGAGTCATGATTCTTGGGGGATTGACTTATGATTTTTGGAGGAATGAGTTAAGATTCTTGGAGGATTGAGTTATGATTCTTGGGGGATTGAGTTATGATTCTTGGTGGATTGAGTTATGATTTTTGGAGGATTGAGTTATGATTCTTGGTGGATTGAGTTATTATTCTTGGAGGATTGAGTTATGATTCTTGGTGGATTGAGTTATGATTTTTGGAGGATTGAGTTATTATTCTTGGAGGATTGAGTTATGATTCTTGGTGGATTGAGTTATGATTTTTGAAGGATTGAGTTATGATTCTTGGAGGAATGAGTTATAATTTTTGGAGGAATGAGTTAAAGATTCTTGGAAGATTGAGTTATATTTTTTGGAGGAATGAGTTATGATTTTTGGAGGAATAAATTATGATTCTTGGAGGATTGAGTTATGATTCTTGGCAGCCAATTTCTTCACTGTCTTTATTGTTGTTTAGTGTATGTGTCAGAGTACCTAACATGTACTTGTCATTGTGACTATTGTCACTTTGATGGTTTATATTGTCTATCCTCAGAGCTGGTCTTTGTTTCCCAAATGTTCAAGTTGTATGCCTGGGTTCCAGTTGTATGTCTGACCATTATCTCAAGTATAGCAGCTCTGTTGATATCCTGGTTATGTGGACCATTTATATCTATCAGGTCTACTTAACCTTTAGCACGCCATTGTCCGATCCCTTCTAACCAGCTCGGCCTGCAAAAACGGTGTGCGAAAAAAAAATTTTTGTTGTTGAACGGAGTCACTCCTGACAGCCATTTTTTACTGCTGAGTACGTCCTCCATATATACACGATATTTTGCCGGTTAAAGTATCGTGTGTTCGATTACAAATGGCTTTTGAACAGTTTTAATTTTGTATACGCCGTTTGGAGCAAGCCGACTTTTTGCGAAAGGGGAAGTAGGTTGTTGAGAAAGATTTTTATCGCGTAGATCTGTTTATTTTGTTTGTTTAAATGAAAGAACTACGTTTGAATTGGAAACTAACAGTTGTGGCGATATTGTAAACACAGTATCGATACGTTGTTGTGGTTTCCATGGTTTTCAATCGAAGCGACTAGGCCTAGTGGTCGAGTCCAAATTTTTCCCGAGATTTTCATAAATTGTCAACTTTATCTTTTTAAATCTCAAAAACTAACAAACATACAACAAAAACAATAACACCCACATGTTCGTTATGCTATTGTGTATCTACACGCCAGAAAATCATATTTATTGACAAACAAACATAAAAGTTACAAATTTTGAAAGACGACTACCACAGCGACTAATTAAGAAAATTAATTAGGTCAAATTTTTTAAATAAATTATGTAGCGTGCGTAAGGTTAAGACTGAGCTATAATGTTACAACATCTAATACTGGACGTTAAGACCTTCACATAGCAAACCCTAAAACTTCCACTAAACATAAAACAAGATATTTATTTATTACAATAATAGAATTTGTTTCACATTGATAAAAAACCTAACCTAACTTACTAAACAAATCTGAAATTTTCTAACTCAGTGAATGTTAGCATGAGCTAGATGGAATTCCTGAAACTATAAAACCCAGTTCTATAGTCTAAATCTAATATATATATATATGAAATGCTATACCAATCTTGTCCTATCTACTTGAATACTATCGTGTGTGCCCATTTTGGCAGTTGGTGTTGATGTTGATATCTGGTGGTTGCTGGTTCTGTGTTGTGTAAGGATAGCTTCTTACTACATTCGTGTGTGTGCTCCCTGGGGAATCTTAACACATCTCACTTTATCTCTGCATGCGTACGTTTTCTCTTATCTTTCGTCGCCACAGATAAGAGCGATCACTGTGAAAACAGAAAATTTCTCTTTATCTCAGCATACGTTCTCTTATCTCTCCTCATCACAGATCAGAGCGATCACTGCAAAGACTACAAATACGTTCACTTGTCTCTGCATGTATACATTCTCATCTCTCATCACAGCGTTCACAGTGAAAACTACAGATACGTTCACTAATATCTTGATCATAAAAGGGCCACAATCTCACTCCAAAAGGCACAAATGCAATGACCCCTGGAGCATAGTCAGACGGCCTTCTAGATCTGTTCTCACAATCAATTCCTTCTACGTCTCCTATGCTTTGTCTTTTAAAGATCCACTCTAGCCTCGTCAAACTAAGATGGCGGCGAATGTTCCCCCTGAGCCGACCCGTCATCCGTCAATCATATCTTGGCTCCTCTCATTCTTGGAGGATTGAGTTATGATTCTTTGAGGATTGAGTTCTGATTCTTTGAGGATTGAGTTATGATTCTTGGGGGATTGAGTTATGATTTTTGGAGGAATGAGTTAAGATTCTTGGAGGATTGAGTTATGATTCTTGGAGGATTTAGTTATGATTCTTGGAGGATTGAGTTATGATTCTTGGGGGATTGAGTTATGATTCTTGGGGGATTGACTTATGATTTTTGGAGGAATGAGTTAAGATTCTTGGAGGATTGAGTCATGATTCTTGGGGGATTGACTTATGATTTTTGGAGGAATGAGTTAAGATTCTTGGAGGATTGAGTTATGATTCTTGGGGGATTGAGTTATGATTCTTGGTGGATTGAGTTATGATTTTTGGAGGATTGAGTTATGATTCTTGGTGGATTGAGTTATTATTCTTGGAGGATTGAGTTATGATTCTTGGTGGATTGAGTTATGATTCTTGGAGGATTGAGTTATGATTCTTGGAGGATTGAGTTATGATTCTTGGAGCATTGAGTTATGATTCTTGGAGGATCGAGTTATGATTCTTGGAGGATTGAGTTATGATTCTTGGAGGATTGAGTTATGATTCTTGGAGGATTGAGTTATGATTCTTGGAGGATTGAGTTATGATTCTTGGAGGATTGAGTTATGATTCTTGGAGGATTGAGTTATGATTCTTGGATGATTGAGTTATGATTTTTGGAGGATTGAGTTATGATTCTTGGAGGATTTAGTTATGATTCTTGGAGGATTGAGTTATGATTCTTTGAGGATTGAGTTATGATTCTTGGAGGATTGAGTTATGATTCTTGGAGGATTGAGTTATGATTCTTGGAGGATTGAGTTATGATTCTTGGAGGATTGAGTTATGATTCTTGGAGGATTGAGTTATGATTCTTGGAGGATTGAGTTATGATTCTTGGAGGATTGAGTTATGATTCTTGGATGATTGAGTTATGATTTTTGGAGGATTGAGTTATGATTCTTGGAGGATTTAGTTATGATTCTTGGAGGATTGAGTTATGATTCTTTGAGGATTGAGTTCTGATTCTTTGAGGATTGAGTTATGATTCTTGGGGGATTGAGTTATGATTTTTGGAGGAATGAGTTAAGATTCTTGGAGGATTGAGTT
The DNA here is from genome assembly GCA_036924085.1 of Ariolimax columbianus. Taxonomy (NCBI): domain Eukaryota; kingdom Metazoa; phylum Mollusca; class Gastropoda; order Stylommatophora; family Arionidae; genus Ariolimax; species Ariolimax columbianus. Next base: position 4,189,932 of record JAVGWX010000003.1, read on the forward strand.
ATGATTCTTGGAGGATTTAGTTATGATTCTTGGAGGATTGAGTTATGATTCTTGGGGGATTGAGTTATGATTCTTGGGGGATTGACTTATGATTTTTGGAGGAATGAGTTAAGATTCTTGGAGGATTGAGTTATGATTCTTGGGGGATTGAGTTATGATTCTTGGTGGATTGAGTTATGATTTTTGGAGGATTGAGTTATGATTCTTGGAGGATTGAGTTATGATTCTTGGTGGATTGAGTTATTATTCTACGAGGATTGAGTTATGATTCTTGGTGGATTGAGTTATGATTTTTTGAGGATTGAGTTATGATTTTTGGAGGATTGAGTTATGATTCTTGGTGGATTGAGTTATGATTTTTGGAGGAATGAGTTAAAGATTCTTGGAAGATTGAGTTATGATTCTTGGAGGATTGAGTTATGATTCTTGGAGGATTGAGTTATGATTCTTGGAGGATTGAGTTATGATTCTTGGAGGATTGAGTTATGATTCTTGGAGGATTGAGTTATGATTCTTGGAGGATTGAGTTATGATTCTTGGATGATTGAGTTATGATTTTTGGAGGATTGAGTTATGATTCTTGGAGGATTTAGTTATGATTCTTGGAGGATTGAGTTATGATTCTTTGAGGATTGAGTTATGATTCTTGGGGGATTGAGTTATGATTTTTGGAGGAATGAGTTAAGATTCTTGGAGGATTGAGTTATGATTCTTGGAGGATTTAGTTATGATTCTTGGAGGATTGAGTTATGATTCTTGGGGGATTGAGTTATGATTCTTGGGGGATTGACTTATGATTTTTGGAGGAATGAGTTAAGATTCTTGGAGGATTGAGTTATGATTCTTGGGGGATTGAGTTATGATTCTTGGTGGATTGAGTTATGATTTTTGGAGGATTGAGTTATGATTCTTGGAGGATTGAGTTATGATTCTTGGTGGATTGAGTTATTATTCTTGGAGGATTGAGTTATGATTCTTGGTGGATTGAGTTATGATTTTTGGAGGATTGAGTTAAAATTTTTGGAGGATTGAGTTATGATTCTTGGTGGATTGAGTTATGATTTTTGGAGGAATGAGTTAAAGATTCTTGGAAGATTGAGTTATAATTTTTGGAGGAATGAGTTATGATTTTTGGAGGAATAAATTATGATTCTTGGAGGATTGAGTTATGATTCTTGGCAGCCAATTTCTTCACTGTCTTTATTGTTGTTTAGTGTATGTGTCAGAGTACCTAACATGTACTTGTCATTGTGACTATTGTCACTTTGATGGTTTATATTGTCTATCCTCAGAGCTGGTCTTTGTTTCCCAAATGTTCAAGTTGTATGCCTGGGTTCCAGTTGTATGTCTGACCATTATCTCAAGTATAGCAGCTCTGTTGATATCCTGGTTATGTGGACCATTTATATCTATCAGGTCTACTTAACCTTTAGCACGCCATTGTCCGATCCCTTCTAACCAGCTCGGCCTGCAAAAACGGTGTGCGAAAAAAAAATTTTTGTTGTTGAACGGAGTCACTCCTGACAGCCATTTTTTACTGCTGAGTACGTCCTCCATATATACACGATATTTTGCCGGTTAAAGTATCGTGTGTTCGATTACAAATGGCTTTTGAACAGTTTTAATTTTGTATACGCCGTTTGGAGCAAGCCGACTTTTTGCGAAAGGGGAAGTAGGTTGTGTAGCAGATCCCACTGTTTGCCTTGGCCGTGATCTAACTTAGAACATTCTCACACTCATCCACATCATCATGACCATACTCAGTAAATGACATATCACACATCAGGTGGCATATTTATTATATCATACTCATATCATACAATGAGTAGAGAAATTACAAACACAATATAATACATATCTTAACTAAACATTATACTAAAACGGGAATTGTAAGCATTAACTATTGATGGAATTCCCAACGAACTAAAAACCCAGTTCTATTGCCTTGCAATTACATCACACACACATCGCCTTAACTGCGTCTTCAACACACCTTATCAAATACTCTTCCTCACTGAAATCCCCTCAGGCGGGCGATCTCGACATAACTCGTTCACAATGTGTCCTTGCTTACAAACACACTTTCAGATTATCCATTAATGCAAAACTCACACACCTATTTGAGCGATCCTGTTCTATCACTAAACATTCGTCCAACCGTCTATCAATCGCTCCTCTATCTAAAGTCGGTGAGTTAAACACACTATCTACATTCAGTCTCTCTCTCTCTCTCTTCTCCATACAGCCTCTCACTCTCCATCTCTCCTCCAGCCTCTCATCCAGCCTCTCATCCAGCCTCTCGAGCTAAACTTTGTCTCGAGTTATATATCCTCAAGCAAGACCAGAGCTTGACCAATCGATCTCAGGTATGGTCATCTTCAATTCCAATTGGAACGAAACACTTTGCACACCTGTCACTCATTCTCTCGCAGCAAGCCCCGTTGCCAATTTCGTCTGTCAATCAATCTCCCCCTACCAAAATCGGAAGGCCAGTGGTCAGTTTCTACCTGTCCACATTCCTTAACCCAACTCTGTTCTCCTTTGCTGAGACAGTGAGTGACCTTGACATGCATTCATGTAGCTTTAAGCTTTAACATGTTCAGGCATCCTAAACTCCCCTTGCTCCGGCGGGAACTGTTACAGTTGTTGAGAAAGATTTTTATCGCGTAGATCTGTTTATTTTGTTTGTTTAAATGAAAGAACTACGTTTGAATTGAAACTAACAGTTGTGGCGATATTGTAAACACAGTATCGATACGTTGTTATGGTTTCCATGGTTTTCTATCGAAGCGACTAGGCCTAGTGGTCGAGTCCAAATTTTTCCCGAGATTTTCATAAATTTTCAACTTTATCTTTTTAAATCTCAAAAACAAGGGGACGGCGTGGCCTAGTGGATAAGTGGCACGGCTCACAATCCGAAGGTGCTGGGTTCGATCCCCATCACAGCACCGGTCGTTACCTCGGGGAAGCAAACCCTTAGAAAATGCAGGAGGAAGCAGACCCTTACATAAAATGCATGCTGAAGTCGGATGCATTGGGCCGACAGGCGCAAAATAAAAACCACAGTGCAACGCACACCGCCTTGGGGATTAGAGAAATAAGGCGAACGCAAAAAAAAAAAAAAAAAAAATCTCAAAAACTAACAAACATACAACAAAAACAATAACACCCACTTGTTCGTTATGCTATTGTGTATCTACACGCCAGAAAATCATATTTATTGACAAACAAACATAAAAGTTACAAATTTTGAGACGACTACCACAGCGACTAATTAAGAAAATTAATTAGGTCAAATTGTTTTCATAAATTATGTAGCGTGCCTAAGGTTAAGACTGAGCTATAATGTTACAACATCTAATACTGGACGTTAAGACCTTCACATAGCAAACCCTAAAACTTCCACTAAACATAAAACAAGATATTTATTTATTACAATAATAGAATTTGTTTCACATTGATAAAAAACCTAACCTAACTTACTAAACAAATCTGAAATTTTCTAACTCAGTGAATGTTAGCATGAGCTAGATGGAATTCCTGAAACTATAAAACCCAGTTCTATAGTCTAAATCTAATATATATATATATGAAATGCTATACCAATCTTGTCCTATCTACTTGAATACTATCGTGTGTGCCCATTTTGGCAGTTGGTGTTGATGTTGATATCTGGTGGTTGCTGGTTCTGTGTTGTGTAAGGATAGCTTCTTACTACATTCGTGTGTGTGCTCCCTGGGGAATCTTAACACATCTCACTTTATCTCTGCATGCGTACGTTTTCTCTTATCTTTCGTCGCCACAGATAAGAGCGATCACTGTGAAAACAGAAAATTTCTCTTTATCTCAGCATACGTTCTCTTATCTCTCCTCATCACAGATCAGAGCGATCACTGCAAAGACTACAAATACGTTCACTTGTCTCTGCATGTATACATTCTCATCTCTCATCACAGCGTTCACAGTGAAAACTACAGATACGTTCACTAATATCTTGATCATAAAAGGGCCACAATCTCACTCCAAAAGGCACAAATGCAATGACCCCTGGAGCATAGTCAGACGGCCTTCTAGATCTGTTCTCACAATCAATTCCTTCTACGTCTCCTATGCTTTGTCTTTTAAAGATCCACTCTAGCCTCGTCAAACTAAGATGGCGGCGAATGTTCCCCCTGAGCCGACCCGTCATCCGTCAATCATATCTTGGCTCCTCTCATCTCGAACTCCTACCTTTGCTGTCATTCTCGGCCGCTCAGACAACCAAGGGGCGTCCACTAGCAAACACGTTGCCTCTCGCTCCCTCGACTCCAACTCAATCTGACAATGTTGTGTTGAATCTAGCCCTCCCCACATTGCTGAAGTAAACCGTTGTTTACCTACGTTTTTCCTGGTCGGTGGACCTGTAAAATACTTTCTCAGGCAATTTTTGGTTCCCAGAGAATATGTCCCCGATCCCAATCTCCACTGCTATAGGTCTGTTACACAAGTCTGTTCCCAAAAGTTGAATGTCTTAGTTCAAGATGTATGTCTGACTATTGTCTCAAGTCTGTTCCCAAATGTTAAAGTTGTATGTCTGACGATTGTCTAAAGCCTGAAATGTCTCTTCAGTTGGGGGAGATTCCTTGTGTCTGAAAGTAGTTCAATACAACAGTCGTATGTCTGTTTTTAATGAAACGTCAAATGGATTAATTATGTCCTTCAGAAATCAACATACAGTCCTACACACATGATTCGGCAGAGGATGCCCGCACTGCACTCCAGCTGTACAGCCTGTACGAGCGTGTCAAGGAGGACGGTCAGGAAAAGGTTTGTTGACTTCTAGACCTGTATGTTGTTTCTTGTTGTTGACATACCCAGCTGGCCTTCCCACTGGACCAGCTGGCCTGCCCACTGGACCAGCTGGCCTGCTCACTGAACCAGCAGTCCAATATTGAGGATAAACATGGAGACGACTCTTTTACTGTCAGTAACAACCACCATTATCTTAAAACAACAATTATCTTTGTCACACCACAAAAACTTTGTCACACCACAAAAACAATTATTGTCACACATCTCTTCTTCCTGTCTCCATTAGGCTACATGTCAGGCTTAGAGTGACTACCTCAGTTGGTCTTCCTTACTGAATCAGAACACTTATGTTTGATCTCTCTTGTGGTGGTGGGTGGTGACTAGCAACTCTCATTCTCTCTTGTGGTGGTGGGTGGTGACTAGCAACTCATTCTTTCTTGTGGTGGTGGGTGGTGACTAGCAACTCATTCTCTTGTGGTGGGTGGTGACTAGCAACTCATTCTCTTGTGGTGGGTGGTGACTAGCAACTCATTCTCTTGTGGTGGGTGGTGACTAGCAACTCATTCTCTTGTGGTGGGTGGTGACTAGCAACTCATTCTCTTGTGGTGGGTGGTGACTAGCAACTCATTCTCTTGTGGTGGGTGGTGACTAGCAACTCATTCTCTTGTGGTGGGTGGTGACTAGCAACTCATTCTCTTGTGGTGGGTGGTGACTAGCAACTCATTCTCTTGTGGTGGGTGGTGACTAGCAACTCATTCTCTTGTGGTGGGTGGTGACTAGCAACTCACTCTCTCTTGTGGTGGGTGGTGACTAGCAACTCATTCTCTTGTGGTGGGTGGTGACTAGCAACTCACTCTCTCTTGTGGTGGGTGGTGACTAGCAACTCACTCTCTCTTGTGGTGGGTGGTGACTAGCAACTCATTCTTTCTTGTCTTACAGACCCATCTCAATGTATCCTCATTACAGACCCATCTCAATGTATCCTCATTACAGACCCATCTCAGTGTATCCAAGTTACAGACCCATCTCAATTTATTCAAGTAACAGACCCATCTCAATGTATCCAAGTTACATACCCATCTTAGTGTATTCAAGTTATAGACCCATCTCAATGTATCCTACAAAAGCCGTGTGTCAAGCACTTGTTGAACCTGTCTGGAGGCCTGTTCGTTTAATAGGCTCATATTGCTAACAATAAATCTAGAGAGATGAGAGAAATGGCCAGGAGCTGATAACTAGGTGACACGTTTATTATATGGCTACACTTATCAAAGATCTGGGTGAAATAAAACCAGGGGATGGCGTGGGCTAGTAGTTAAGTGACACGACTCACAACCCAAAAGTGCTGGGTTCTATTCCCATCACAGTACCGGCTATTACCCGGGGGAAGCAGACCCTTACATAAAATGCATGCTGAAGTCAGATGCACTAGGTCGACAGGCGCAAAATAAAAACAGTGCAACGCACACCGCCTTGGGAAATAAAAAAATAAAGCAAACAAAAAAAAACAAAAAACATTCAGCTCACTGGAGTACATATTTTCAGAGAAGCTACAGCAAGTCTTAATACAACCATTCCTACTCTACCTTCCTTGTCGTTTTCATGCCTGTCTTCCCCTTCCTTGTCGTTTTCATGCCTGTCTTCCCCTTCCTTGTCGTTTTCATGCCTGTCTTCCCCTTCCTTGTCGTTTTCATGCCTGTCTTCCCCTTCCTTGTCGTTTTCATGCCTGTCTTCCCCTTCCTTGTCGTTTTCATGCCTGTCTTCCCCTTCCTTGTCGTTTTCATGCCTGTCTTCCCCTTCCTTGTCGTTTTCATGCCTGTCTTCCCCTTCCTTGTCGTTTTCATGCCTGTCTTCCCCTTCCTTGTCGTTTTCATGCCTGTCTTCCCCTTCCTTGTCGTTTTCATGCCTGTCTTCCCCTTCCTTGTCGTTTTCATGCCTGTCTTCCCCTTCCTTGTCGTTTTCATGCCTGTCTTCCCCTTCCTTGTCGTTTTCATGCCTGTCTTCCCCTTCCTTGTCGTTTTCATGCCTGTCTTCCCCTTCCTTGTCGTTTTCATGCCTGTCTTCCAAGTCTTTTCTCCTAATGTGTTTTGGTATTTCTCATTCTTTTACCCTGGGCATTCCAGAACAGTAATGCTTTCAGTTTCCTTCTTTCCGCCAGTTCTTGCTAACATGAGCGTCCTCTTGCATCCCACCCCCTTGTTCTCCATTTTGTTCTTGCCTAGAGCTGCACATTAGTGATCTTACCAGGTATCATTTCAATACTATTATTCTTCTCAAGCATCTATTTATGAAAGCCCTTTTCTGTTTGATTGTATTTAGTTTTTTTTTCATATTTGTCATAGAAGTCAGTCATAGACTGGCTGAAGATGTTTGTTTTTGTGTTACACTAAATTTCTTTTGACTAAGTTTTCTAGTTCCTAAACATATAGCAGCTCTCATTAATTCTATGTTCACATCTGCAGGTGAATGCCACTATCAAAGAATTGTACGAAGCTGGCAGGAAGATCTCTTGGAAGATCCCAGATGTCGCTGGAGAAGAAATAAGCGAGGCTGACTTTCTGTAGTGTGTACTGTCACCCTCAGATCAGTCTGAGGTGTCTGAGAAGAGGCCTTGGAAATATGTGAGCTGACCAGTCTGGACCCACTGCCTGCATGAGTGTTTATGTACAGCACACACATAGTAAAAGATACAGCCTGATCATATAAGACACATAATGACGGATAATCTTTAGCGTATAGTGACAGTTAAACTTGATATATAGTGACATATAATCTTCATTATGTAGGGATAGGTGCACTTGATATATAGTGGTGAGTAATTTTGATATAGGGACGAATAATCTTGATACATGACAAGTGATATTTATATTTAGTGATGGGTAATTTAATTATATAGAGAGATATAAACTTGATTAAATTTTGACGATATATCGGGATAGGTAAATTTGATAAATAGTGACAGACTCGATATATGTGGACAAATTAACTTGATATCTAATGGATAAACTTGATATATAGCACAGGTAGAGAGACACATAAACTTGATTATGTAGCACAGAAACATTGATAAACTTGACATTTGACAAAAGTAGGTAGATTATATAGCAATTATAGGGGTGGGTAAAATGAAATGCTCTTTTTGTTGAATGTACTGATATGATTTGTTGTTAGATACAAGAACAGTAAAGGATTTGATAAAACATCATATCAATAACTACTATATCACAGAGTCAAGATAACGGGATATGACAGGTTGTACACAACAAAATGATATATCAGTTCAGTTGTTGGCACCAAGATTATCAGTCAGGCTGTCACTGTCGGGACTAATCTATAACTTGTGTTTTGTGGTGGACGACTCTACACTGGAAGCTACTGCATATTCTAGCTTTGATTCGCTGGCAGATTTGTGTATGTATGTTAAAAAAAAGGGGGTCGGGGTGAATGTATAGCTTGAAGATGGGGCAGATTGGAGAGAGAGTCCTGTGATTTGGGAAAGGGGGGGGGGGGGTGAGACATGTGTAGGCTGAGGGTAATCTTAGGGAGGGTGGTAGAGAGTATTCAGAGGAGTAAGAATCAAAGGTTCTGACATTTTGCAGTGGAAATATTTATCTGAAAGTGGGGGGGAGGGGGTTTACATTGCATTTAGATAGATTGGGGTGTTATCGGTTAGGATGGGGATGGGTGAAGTGGAGAGGTAGATGAGGGATTCAGATTTGGGGAGTACAGGGGGTTAGATAGTTATATGGTGTACATAGATTGGAGATGGAGAGAGATTGAAGGTTTAGATAAATTGGGGACAATGAAAAGTATGACAGACTTGATTGAGGGTACAGGTCAAGTATTAGTCAAGTCACATGTATTCCCTTCTGTGTGCAAAACAAAATATTGTGTTTTTTGTGTGAGTGTGTGTGCGTGTTTAAATCCAGATTTTAATTTTGGGTACGAATGAACTTGTAAAGTCAGACTTTTAATATTTCATTTTGTATCTGTGTGCGTGTTTGTAACATCAAATTTTTAATGTTTAATTTTTGTGTGTGCGTGTGTTTGAATGAAAGAAAATTGAGAGAGCATTCTCACTAGCATAAGTTTTCCAACACTCCATTTGTGGATGCCTCACAAGTACTTGAGAATACATCCATTGTACAATGACAAGTTCAGTTGAATTTGAGGGAAATGACTTGGTCGAAGCAGTGAACTTGCTGTTTTACAATCTGTGAAATCTGGCACATGAGAAGTGTGAATGTAGGCACATTTCTGAGACAATCTTGGAAGTGAAATATGTTAGACATTCCATCACTTTCAGTCACAGAGTTGTCTCCTTGAAGCCAAGAAATACACAGTTGTTTGTGTGAGTGTGTGGCTGCGATGTCATCTCACAATGTCATCTGTAATTGAGATGATCTTTATATAATCTCATGCTTCTCGCTCGCTGTGGAACATAGGGCTGTAACAATTGCTCACCACCAATTTCTCTTTTGGGCTGTCTTCTTAAGTTCCAGCCATGATACTTAGATTGGCTTCCTCTACTACTTTGGTTTCCTCTGCTACCTTCCATCTTCAGGTAACTTTGGCCTCACTTTTGAATAACCCTGGGGGTTCCAACCAAAATTATGTCTAGGTATGATTGTAGATGTTTTCTTAGAATATCTCATCCTTGAGGACTTCCTCCATTTGATCTCCAACTGTGTTAGTGGCTGCCTGGTTCCTCTCGGCAAGAGGTTGTTGCTAGTAGCGACCAGTTGATACAATAGAGACATTTGGAAGAGATCTGCAGCTTGATCATTAAGTGTTCTTGGTAACATGCTCTGTTCAATAGGTCAAGAATAGATTTGACATGAAATTATCTTTAATAATAGGCTCTGTTCAATAGGTCAAGAATAGATTTGACATGAAATATCTTTAGTAACAGGCTCTGTTCAATAGGTCAAGAATAGATTTGACATGAAATGTCCTTAGTAACAGGCTCTGTTCAATAGGTCAAGAATAGATTTGACATGAAATGTCCTTAGTAACATGCTATGTTCAAGGATAGATATACTGTCGTTGATTTTATTTTGTTAATTGATCTACTATTTTGTTTTTGCTGCTGTCACAGTTTCTCTGTCTTTTCTTGCATGTTGTTTATGCAACCGGATACAGTGATCATCTGACAAATTACCACCTTTCACCTGACTATGTTGCTAGACACATCAGCTGGTCCATAACAGTGGAGAAAATTGCCAGAGACAGTAGACATCCCTGTCTGACCCCAGTTCAACACATCTCCTAGTCCATAACCTGGAGGAAGATGTTTGGAGATAGTAGACATCCCTGTCTGACCCCAGTTATCACATCTCCCAGTCCATAACCTGGAGGAAGATGTTTGGAGACAGTAGACATCCCTGTCTGAACCCAGTTCATCACATCCCTCAGTCCATAACCTGTAGGAAGATTATTTGAGATAGTAGATATCGTTGTTTGACTCCATTTTGAATTGTAGAAAATGTGACATTACTATTGTGAACTTATGTTACAGATGGTCTCTGACTAGAAGATTGTGACATTCCTCTGGTATGTCATGTCAGAGTATTTTCATATCACAGTGCAATTTCTGCTATAACTCTGTAGTCCACGTCCACAAAGTTGATATATGGAGAGCTGGTTGCCATTTATTGGATTGTTGTATGATGTTTCTGAGCTTTGTTATTGATCTGTGCATGGTCTTCCCCAGCCTGATCCTCCCTGAGTGTCCATGTAAAGTCTCCGATATCTCATTGAGATGCTGATGTCATCTGAAAGATTATGTCATGATATTTGTCATTGTAAAAAATAACCCATTAAAATCTGGAGCTGTTACATGTTTGTGTATTGTAGGATGTGCATGATGTGCTGCCGAAGACGGATGTGTTAGGCCGAAAGGTGCAAATATTGCAGTCAAACTGTAAACATGCGACACAATGCATTCTGGACTACATCCTGCCACTTGCAAAGCCCTGTTCAGGATTTGGTAGCGGGAGATTGGAAACGAATGCAGAAGAAGAAGTGTAGGATGTATGTTTGTGAGTCGTAGAATGTGTGTGATGTGTTTTTGAGTCGTAGGATGTTTGTGAGTCGAAGATTGTGTGTAATGTATGTTTATATCTAGTAGGATGTGTGTATGTTTGTTAGTCTTAGAATGTGTGTGATGTGTTTGTGAGTCTTAGAATGTGTGTGATGTGTTTGTGAGTCGTAGAATGTGTGTGATGTGTTTTTGAGTCGTAGGATGTTTGTGAGTCGAAGATTGTGTGTAATGTATGTTTATATCTAGTAGGATGTGTGTATGTTTGTTAGTCTTAGAATGTGTGTGATGTGTTTGTGAGTCTTAGAAAGAGTGTGATGTGTTTGTGAGTCGTGGGATGTGTGTGATGTATGCTTGTGAGTCGTGGGATGTGTGTGATGTGTTTGTGAGTCGTAGGATGTGTGTGATGTATGCTTGCGAGTTGTGGGATGTGTGTGATATGTTTGTGAGTCGTGGGATGTGTGTGATGTATGCTTGTGAGTTGTGGGATGTGTGTGATGTGTTTGTGAGTCGTAGGATGTGTGTGATGAATGTTTATGTGTCGTAGGACGTGCGTGATATGTTTTGTGTAGTAGGATGTGTGTGATATGTTTTGTGTAGTAGGATGTGTGTGATATGTTTGTGTCGTAGGATGTGTGTGATATGTTTTGTGTAGTAGGATGTGTGTGATATGTTTTGTGTAGTAGGATGTGTGTGATATGTTTTGTGTAGTAGGATGTGTGTGATATGTTTTGTGTAGTAGGATGTGTGTGATATGTTTGTGTCGTAGGATGTGTGTGATATGTTTTGTGTAGTAGGATGTGTGTGATATGTTTTGTGTAGTAGGATGTGTGTGATATGTTTGTGTCGTAGGATGTGTGTGATATGTTTTGTGTAGAAGGATGTGTGTGATATGTTTGTGTCGTAGGATGTGTGTGATATGTTTGTGTCGTAGGATGTGTGTGATATGTTTGTGTAGTAAGATGTGTGTCGTGATTCTCCCAACGCTGAATAGAAACATGAGGAGACTACATGGCTACTGTCAGACATTGAAGCTGAAGATCAGTTGCGAGAAGACTATACCAAAATATGTTTTTGATCTAGAACATGAAGGGCTAACAGACGAACATGGCACTTGATCAACTCATACATCTTCAAAATATGAAGAAGGCAGATAAACAATTATAGCTGTTGTAGAGCCTTGCTGGCACATCATGGGAATCAGATACTTTGAGAGGCTTGTGCCTCGGTTGTGTACGTTCAGCCCTAGAATATAATAATGAGTTACTAATGTGTTGAAAATCAAACATGGATAGGTGGAGAACAATGCTCTACTCTAGCATAGTCGGATAATGAGGGCAACACAAACGGTCTACTCTAGCATAGTCGGATAATGAGGGCAACGCAAGTGGTCTACTCTAGCATAGTCGGATAATGAGGGCAACACAAGTGGTCTACTCTAGCATAGTCGGATAATGAGGGCAACACAAGTGGTCTACTCTAGCATAGTCGGATAATGGGGGCAACACAATTCATGGATTTATAGAGCAGCTACTAGGCCTAGTGGTGAGGCGAGTTCACATTTTTTGGCTCTGTTTTATAAATTTTCACCTCCTTGTATCTCTGAAACTAACAAATACACAACAAAAACAATAACGCCAACAAGTTCTTTATTCATTTATGTCTCCACACGCAACAAAATTATATTTATTGACCAACAAACAGATAGGTTACAAGATCTCAAACTCAACAAGCAACGTAAGATATGAAGTTTATGAAAATTGTGAGCGGTGTACTAAAGGTTCATGAAATGTCAGTTCAGATGCAACTACTTTAAACAAAGCATCTATTGATGCTTACCCTAATGGATATATACATGTATCTACTGATGGAACTTCAGTCAAGGCCATCATCAAAGCAGACTATGGCATCTGTATAAAATAAATAGCCAACATATCTTCTGATGACCTGTCTAATGTTTGTGGGAAAGTCTGCTCCTACTATGAAGCTGAAATCATTGCATGTGACGCCGACTTGTACCATTTGAAGACAGTTTTAGACGCCTGTCTCTCCAAGGCCCCATGCTTACAGATTCAATGTCTACTCTTCAAACTTGAATATAGGATGCTGAGCATTGTAGACCTGATCTTATTCAAATAGTCGTGATGCTCACCACATTATCACTTCCTATAACATCAAGTGGATCCCTGAACACTGAAACACACCTGACAATGGCAAGGGGCATGCCATTTTCCAGCTAAGAACCAAACATATTCTACTTAACAATCACCTGAACAGAATTCAACCACAACACCAGGTCAGAGTCCCACCTCTGCGTGCCTGGCTGGCAGCGATGCAACACTGCACGGGATTAAGCAATTAAAATGGACACATGGACATACCATTACGTGGTATTTGGACCGAACACAGCTCTATCCATATCATGAATGTCAAGGCCACAGAATTGTATGATGTTTAAACATGCTACCTAACTACTTGATGTAGTGTTTTGGTCACATGACCTCATCCCAGGTCTCATGGCTGTGCCCTGGACACATCTTCATCTTGTGATCACGCCTTTGATGTCTACACTGTCAGACGAGTTCCTGCAGTCAACTTGACTGTTGTTTGGAGTTCCTCATTGACTGTACAATTGTGAGTCTAATGTTGTATGGTTTGGCTAGTGTATCTGAGGCTAGTCCTGTAACACATGCTCTGTAGTTTGTAGACCCAGTTCTCATGTACACAGTGGTGAAGCAGTCAGAGCTTGTACATGTGTGTGTCCTGTCCTGAAGCCAGGAATGGTGATCTGTCATGCCAGTTCTCATGTACACAGCGGTTAAACAGTCAGAGCTTGTACATGTGTGTGTCCTGTCCTGAAGCCAGGAATGGTGATCTGTCATGCCAGTCCTCATGTACACAGCGGTTAAACAGTCAGAGCTTGTGCATGTGTGTGTCCTGTCCTGAGGCCAGGAATGGTGATCTGTCCCTGCCTGTCATGATTTGCTTGATCAAATTCTCTTCACATATGAAGATATTCTATTCAAAAGATAAAGAAGAGTCGTATATTGACATACAAGCAAGTCACTCATACAAGAAAGATGATAAGAGTCCAGGTGATAGGTTTACTTGCCATTATTGTGGAGCTGTGGTTTCTAAGCTTTTTTCCAAAAGTGATAGCATTATTCCTATCTTCCTGAACAGAACGTCGTGTAGTTTACAGTGAAGCTGCGATCTCTGCGACTATCTTGCCAGACACATCCGGTATTTTTTGGGGGCGTAACCAGGTTTTTTTCCAGTGCGATTCCTATTCACTTAGCCAGACTGCACTAGTGCATCCTGTTTCCAGGGCTGCCGATTGGTAGTGGAATAGAGTCTTGATCATCTCTGGTTCGTTGACCCTGTTGGAAGCCGTCATCTATGAGTCGCTGGCTGCTGTCAGCTCTGGTTCGCTCACCCTGTTGCAAGTAGCTAACTATGAGTGGCTGGCTACTGTCACCTCATTCACTGCTGTATATTGGCCAAAGTAACTTTAGAACAGAAGTACGCAAATAGATAATTCATTTTTGGAAAGAGGACACAAAACTTGTTGCATAAATTAGAAACCTTTTCGGAGACGGCGTGGGCTAGTGGTTAAGTGGCACAGCTCACAACCCAAAGGTGCTGGGTTCGCTCCCCATTACAGCACCGGCGTTACCCTGGAGAAGCAAACCCTGATAAAATGCAAGAGGAAGCAGACCCTTTCATAAAATGAACGCCGAAGTCGGATGCACTGAATCGACAGGCGCAAAATAAAAACATAGTGCTACGCACACCGCTTTGGGGAATTGAGAAATACCGCGAACGCAAAAAGAAACCATTTCCAGCTAGCACGTAAAATGAACACGGCTTTTCCCGGGTCGTTGACATGATGCGAGACAGCCAACGCGTGATGGCTGGACCTGGCCCGCCTCGATAAATCAGGCCAGGTTGGAAGTGTGAGAGAATTAATTAGGCCAAGAACTGACATAACATGACAACGTGCGTTCCGTGACATGTTAGAGCCGTACGTCGAGTTGCGTTATCTTGGCACATATGTCTGTGATATGATTTAGCAGGTATCCTGTAGTGTATTAGCTTTCACGTTCACAAACAAAACACTAGGCACAAGTTGATTCCTACACTTGTCCCATTGATATTACACGAAACAAAACAAATTGTATTTGCTATCATGGTGTTGATGTTGTCTTGATTCTCCATCACTTTGAATTTCTTTCCTAAGGACGGACGGGCATCAAAAGCATCTTCATGTTAAACCACCACCACTTGTCCATATTTTGACACCTGACTCGCCTTGCCGAGCACGTCAGTGTCCACTAGTTCTTTAAGCAGGCTCAGGCATCAGGGATAGAAAACGACGCTTTCATCATGCCAGTTCCTGCGGGCGGTCCTCGCAATACATGGCTGGGTCAAATTGAAATGTCACCAAAATCACAGGAGGGGACTCAACCATTCATTGTGCCCACGGACGAATGGCGCAGGACTATCTACCTGTCCCGCTCTTTCTAGAGCTCCTGTGCAATCGATCAAAAGACAGCGCTGTCGAGACAGAATATATTGTACAAATCTCTTCTCATCAGTTGTCTGCTAGTCACTTCACGTTCTGTTGGTTCCACAGAACATTGAACCGTTATGAATATTTCTCTCTGATAAAGTTAGCATCGATCCTATGTTTTCCAAAGTTTATAGTTGCTCATGATTCCAAACTTCCGTCTAGTTGACTGTTCCAAGTCCTGCTTTGCATTTCGCCCATCAGTGAAAAAAACAAATGTTCATGGTTTCCGGTTTGCGACTTCAACTGTGAATTCGGCAGGTCTGGGAGCGCCTGGACGCAATGACAGAATTTGGTTACCAGGTTGCAGCTCATGGAGGTTCCATACTTTGCGTCTGTCGTACAGAATTATGACTTATTCCTAAGAACGACCGTCGCATGTCAAATTATCCTTTTTTGCTCAGCTCAGATCTGTTGAGTTTAGTTGAAGGTTCAGCATTCTTAGACCCACCTCAAGAAGGATGTGACATCGCCACTGATCAAGGCTTTTAGGTATGAAAGAATATAACTGACCGACACTCTCCACGCTGAAACCACTAGATCTTGAATCAAACAGAGGCGTACCTCAACACCGACACTACCTGTGTCAAACAGAGGCGTACCTCAACACCGACACTACCTGTGTCAAACAGAGGCGTACCTCAACACCGACACTACCTGTGTCAAACAGAGGCGTACCTCAACACCGACACTACCTGTGTCAAACAGAGGCGTACCTTAACACCGACACTACCTGTGTCAAACAGAGGCGTACCTCAACACCGACACTACCTGTGTCAAACAGAGGCGTACCTCAACACCGACACTACCTGTGTCAAACAGAGGCGTACCTCAACACCGACACTACCTGTGTCAAACAGAGGCGTACCGCAATACTGACAACTCGTGGTTCTGCTCTTCTGGCTCTCTGGGCTGTTCTGTCGTCTTTCCTTTATCCTACACGAATACTCTGCTCTAACTATAACTTTAACTAGCACTCACTTCAATCAACGGGGCAGACACTATTTCAAGACTTAGGGAAAAAAGTTCAGAAAGGTCACAATGATGGGCATTTTAGATAGAGCTGATGGGTCATACTTTCTAGATAGTAAGATAATATTTATCAACCCCAGGTTACAGATAATGTGTGCGGACATGAGAAAGGAATTTATTGATGTGAAAGTAGACAAAAGTAAAATGTTAGACAGAGGAGGTTTACATCTAAATGAGATAGGACAGCATGATGTAGCGAAGTATATGTTTAATTATTGTGTTACAAATTTAAACTACTAAGGTCTATGTAGTATGAGACTAAAGATAGACTTGCAATAGGGTGCTATAGAGGATGCAGTCAAAGGAGAGCTGGTGTCAGGGAAGTGTGAAATAATTAGCGGGAAAGCAAAGATAAAAATGATAAAGGAAAAGCAAAAAGTGGAAAAACAACAAAATTACAAACTAAAATGTTTTTTATGGAAATGTGAGAAGTATAGTAAATAAAAGAGAAGAATTAGAACTGTGTGTAGAAGAAGAAGAACCAGATATAATTGGATTAACAGAATCATGGACATATGATGACATTGCAGATAGTGAACTTGAAATAGAGGGATATACAATGTTAAGGAAAGATATAATAGTTCGAGACAAGGCTAAGGGAGGTGGCGTTTTATTATACTGTACAAATTCAGTTAATATAACAATCAAAGATGATTTATAATGTGGTAACAAAAATGAAAGTTTATGGGGAGAAATATAAAGTGGGGGTAAAATCAAAGAAAACATTGTAATGCATTTAGACAAGTTTAATATAATCAGAAATAGTCAGCATGGATTTTCTAGAGGGAGATCGTGCTTAACAAATCTATTAGAATTCATGGAGGAGGTTACTAAAATCATAGATAAAGAGGAACCAGTGGACGTTATTTATCTAGACTTTGCAAAGGGCTTTGATAGAGTACTTCATCAAAGATTATTTCGAAAGTTAAGATCACATGGAATAGGTGGGGAAGTTGCCAAATGGATTGAAAATTGGTTAACGGAAAGAAGGCAGAGGGTGGGCATAAATAAGGAGTACTCTGAGTGGTGTGAAGTGAAAAGTGGAGTGCCACAGGGCTCGCTTTTGGGACCAATTTCGTTCTTGATATATATAAACGATTTGGACATTGATCTGGGATCCATGATTGCAAAATTTGCTGATGACACAAAACTATGCAGTAGTGTCTCATCTAAAGCAGAAGTAGATATTGAGGTCGGACTTAGATAAAATTCAAGAATGGTCTGTAAGCTGGCAAATGGAGTTTAATGTAGATAAATGTACAGTCATCCACATGGGTAGATCCAATATGGAACATAATTACAGAATGGGAGAAAACAATATTAGAAAGATAGATAAGGAAAGGGACCTAGGGGTTTTAATAGATCATACAGGAATGGTTAGTGAGCAAGTTAAGGTAGCAGTGAAAAAGGTAAATGCAATGTTAGGTATGATAAAAAGAAATATTAAACATAGGAGTAAGGAAGTGATAGTCAAACTGTATAAAGGATTAGTTAGACCTAGATTGGAGTACTGTGTACAGGTGTGGAGTCCTTACCATAGAGGGGATATAAACATGCTGGAGAGAATGCAAAAAAGAGCGACAAAGCTGATAGTGGGATTCCAGAATTACAGTTATGAGGAAAGACTCGGAAAAACCGGCCTACAGTGTCTAGAAAAGACAAGAATACGAGGTGACATAATACAAGTTTATAAGAGGATCAGAGGAACAGAAACATTAGACTATAACAATTTTTTTCTTCAAAATACAGCCATCCAAAAGAACAACAGGGCATAGCTACAAGAACACGAGGGCATATCTACAAGAACACGAGGGCATAGCTACAAGAACCACAGGGCATAGCTACAAGAACAAGAGGGCATAGCCACAAGAACACGAGGGCATAGCTACAAGAACAAAAGGGCATAGCTACAAGAACAAGAGGGCATAGCTACAAGAACAAGAGGGCACAGCTACAAGAACAAGAGGGCACAGCTACAAGAACACGAATGCACAGCTACAAGAACAAGAGGGCATAGCTACAAGAACACGAGGGCATAGCTACAAGAACACGAGGGCATAGCTACAAGAACAAGAGGGCATAGCTACAAGAACACGAGGGCACAGCTACAAGAACAAGAGGGCACAGCTACAAGAACACGAGGGCATAGCTACAAGAACACGAGGGCATAGCTACAAGAACAAGAGGGCACAGCTACAAGAACAAGAGGGCACAGCTACAAGAACAAGAGGGCACAGCTACAAGAACAAGAGGGCACAGCTACAAGAACAAGAGGGCATGGCTACAAGAACAAGAGGGCACAGCTACAAGAACAAGAGAGCACAGCTACAAGAACACGAGGGCACAACTACAAGAACAAGAGGGCATAGCTACAAGAAGACGAGGGCATAGCTACAAGAACACGAGGGCATAGCTACAAGAACACGAGGGCATAGCTACAAGAACACGAAGGCATAGCTACAAGAACAAGAGGGCATAGCTACAAGAACACGAGGGCATAGCTACAAGAACAAGAGGGCATAGCTACAAGAACAAGAAGGCACAGCTACAAGAACAAGAGGGCACAGCTACAAGAAAATGAGGGCATAGCTACAAGAACAAGAGGGCATAGCTACAAGAACAAGAGGGCACAGCTACAAGAACAAGAGGGCACAGCTACAAGAACAAGAGGGCACAGCTACAAGAACAAGAGGGCACAGCTACAAGAACAAGAGGGCACAGCTACAAGAACAAGAGGGCATGGCTACAAGAACAAGAGGGCACAGCTACAAGAACACGAGGGCACAACTACAAGAACAAGAGGGCATAGCTACAAGAAGACGAGGGCATAGCTACAAGAACACGAGGGCATAGCTACAAGAACACGAGGGCATAGCTACAAGAACACGAAGGCATAGCTACAAGAACAAGAGGGCATAGCTACAAGAACACGAGGGCATAGCTACAAGAACAAGAGGGCATAGCTACAAGAACAAGAGGGCATAGCTACAAGAACAAGAGGGCATGGCTACAAGAACAAGAGGGCACAGCTACAAGAACACGAGGGCACAGAGACAAGAACAAGAGGGCATAGCTACAAGAACACGAGGGCATAGCTACAAGAACACGAGGGCATAGCTACAAGACCAAGAGGGCATAGCTACAAGAACAAGAGGGCATAGTTACAAGAACACGAGGGCATAGCTACAAGAACAAGAGGGCATAGCTACAAGAACACGAGGGCATAGTTACAAGAACACGAGGGCACAGCTACAAGAACAAGAGGGCATAGCTACAAGAACACGAGGGCATAGCTACAAGAACAAGAGGGCACAGCTACAAGAACAAGAGGGCACAGCTACAAGAACGAGAGGGCATAGCTACAAGAAATGAAGGGCATGGCTACAAGAACAAGACGGCACAGCTACAAGAACAAGAGGGCATAGCTACAAGAACAAGAAGGCATAGCTACAAAAACAAGAGGGCATAGCCACAAGAACAAGAGGGCACCGCTACAAGAAGAAGAGGGCACAGCTACAAGAACACGAGGGCACAGCTACAAGAACAAGAGGGCATAGCTACAAGAACACGAGGGCATAGCTACAAGAACACGAGGGCATAGCTACAAGAACACGAGGGCATAGCTACAAGAACACGAGGGCATAGCTACAAGAACAAGAGGGCATAGCCACAGGAACACGAGGGCATAGCTACAAGAACAAGAGGGAATAGCTACAAGAACAAGAGGGCATAGCTACAAGAACAAGAGGGCACAGCTACAACTACAAGAACACGAGGGCACAGCTACAAGAACAAGAGGGCATAGCTACAAGAACACGAGGGCATAGCTACAAGAACAAGAGGGCACAGCTACAAGAACAAGAGGGCACAGCTACAAGAACGAGAGGGCATAGCTACAAGAAATGAAGGGCATGGCTACAAGAACAAGAGGGCACAGCTACAAGACCAAGAGGGCATAGCTACAAGAACAAGAGGGCATAGCTACAAGAACAAGAGGGCATAGCTACAAGAACAAGACGGCATAGCTACAAGAACACGAGGGCATGGCTGCAAGAACAAGAGGGCATAGCTACAAGAACACGAGGGCACAGCTACAAGAACAAGAGGGCATGGCTACAAGAACAAGAGGGCATAGTTACAAGAACACGAGGGCACAGCTACAAGAACAAGAGGGCATAGCTACAAGAACACGAGGGCATAGCTACAAGAACACGAGGGCATAGCTACAAGAACAAGAGGGCATAGCTACAAGAACACGAGGGCATAGCTACAAGAACAAGAGGGCATAGCTACAAGAACAAGAGGGCATAGCTACAAGAACAAGAGGGCATAGCTACAAGAACAAGAGGGCATAGCTACAAGAACAAGAGGGCATAGCTACAAGAACAAGAGGGCATGGCTACAAGAACAAGAGGGCACAGCTACAAGAACAAGAGGGCACAGCTACCAGAAATGAAGGGCATGGCTACAAGAACAAGAGGGCATAGCTACAACAACAAGAGGGCATAGCTACAAGAACAAGAAGGCATAGCTACAAGAACAAGAGGGCATAGCCACAAGAACAAGAGGGCACCGCTACAAGAACAAGAGGGCACAGCTACAAGAACACGAGGGCATAGCTACAAGAACACGAGGGCATAGCTACATAAACAAGAGGGCATAGCCACAGGAACACGAGGGCATAGCTACAAGAACAAGAGGGAATAGCTACAAGAACAAGAGGGCATAGCTACAAGAACAAGAGGGCACAGCTACAACTACAAGAGGGCACAGCTACAAGAACACGAGGGCACAGCTACAAGAACAAGAGGGCATAGCTACAAGAACACGAGGGCATAGCTACAAGAACAAGAGGGCATAGCTACAAGAACACGAGGGCATAGCTACAAGAACAAAAGGGCATAGCTACAAGAACAAGAGGGCACAGCTACAAGAACAAGAGGGCACAGCTACAAGAACAAGAGGGAACAGCTACAAGAACAAGAGGGCACAGCTACAAGAACAAGAGGGCACAGCTACAAGAACAAGAGGGCATAGCTACAAGAAGAGAGGGCATAGCTACAAGAACAAGACGGCATAGCTACAAGAACAAGAGGGCATAGCTACAAGAACAAGAGGGCATAGCTACAAGAACAAGAGGGCATAGCTACAAGAACAAGAGGGTATAGCTACAAGAATAAGAGGGCACAGCTACAAGAACAAGAGGACACAGCTACAAGAACAAGAGGGCACAGCTACAAGAACAAGAGGGCACAGCTACAAGAACAAGACGGAACAGCTACAAGAACAAGAAGGCACAGCTACAAGAACAAGAGGGCACAGCTAAAGAACAAGAGGGCACAGCTACAAGAACCCGAGGGCACAGCTACAAGAACAAGAGGGCACAGCTACAAGAACCAGAGGGCATGGCTACAAGAACAAGAGGGCACAGCTACAAGAACAAGAGGACATAGCTACAAGAACAAGAGGGCATAGCTACAAGAATAAGAGGGCATAGCTACAAGAACAAGAGGGCATAGCTACAAGAACAACAGGCCATAGCTACAAGACCAACAGGGCATAGCTACAAGAACAAGAGGGCATAGCTACAAGAACAAGAGGGCATAGCTACAAGAACAAGAGGGCATAGCTACAAGAACAAGAGGGCATAGCTACAAGAACAAGAGGGCATAGCTACAAGAACAAGAGGGCATAGCTACAAGAACAAGAGGGCATGGCTACAAGAACACGAGGGCATAGCTGCAAGAACAAGAGCGCATAGCTACAAGAACAAGAGGGCATAGCTACAAGAACAAGAGGGCACAGCTACAAGAACAAGAGGGCATAGCTACAAGAACACGAGGGCATAGCTACAAGAACAACAGGGCATAGCTACAAGAACAACAGGGCATAGCTACAAGAACAAGAGAGCATAGCTACAAGAACAAGAGGGCATAGCTACAAGAACAAGATGGCATAGCTACAAGAACAAGAGGGCATAGCTACAAGAACAAGAGGGCATAGCTACAAGAACAAGAGGGCACAGCTACAAGAACAAGAGGGCATGGCTACAAGAACAAGAGGGCATAGCTAATAGAACAAGAGGGCACAGCTACAAGAACAAGAGGGCACAGCTACAAGAACAAGAGGGCATAGCTACAAGAACAAGAGGGCATAGCTACAAGAACAAGAGGGCACAGCTACAAGAACAAGAGAGCATGGCTACAAGAACAAGAGGGCATAGCTACAAGAACACGAGGGCACAGCTACAAGAACAAGAGAGCATGGCTTCAAGAAGAAGAGGGCATAGTTACAAGAACACGAGGGCACAGCTACAAGAACAAGAAGGCATAGCTACAAGAACACGAGGGCATAGCTACAAGAACACGAGGACATAGCTACAAGAACAAGACGGCATAGCTACAAGAACAAGAGGGCATAGCTACAAAAACAAGAGGGCATAGCTACAAGAACAAGAGGGCATGGCTACAAGAAATGGAGGGCACAGCTACAAGAACACGAGGGCACAGCTACAAGAACAAGAAGGCATTGCTACAAGAACAAGAGGGCATAGCTACAAGAACACGAGGGCATAGCTAAAAGAAATGAAGGGCATGGCTAGAAGAATAAGAGGGCATAGCTACAAGAACAAGAGGGCACAGCTACAAGAACAAGAGGGCACAGCTACAAGAACAAGTGGGCACAGCTACAAGAACCAGAGGGCACAGCTACAAGAACAAGAGGGCACAGCTACAAGAACAAGAGGGCATGGCTACAAGAACAAGAGGGCATAGCTACAAGAACAAGAGGGCACAGCTACAAGAACAAGAGGGCACAGCTACAAGAACAAGAGGGCACAGCTACAAGAACAAGAGGGCATAGCTACAAGAACAAGAGGGCATAGCTACTAGAACAAGAGGGCATAGCTACAAGAACAAGAGGGCAAAGCTACAAGAACAAGAGGGCATAGCTACAAGAACAAGAGGGCATAGCCACAAGAACAAGAGGGCACAGCTACAAGAACAAGAGGGCACAGCTACAAGAAGACGAGGGCACAGCTACAAGAACAAGAGGGCATAGCTACAAGAACAAGAGGGCATAGCTACAAGAACAAGAGGGCACAGCTACAAGAACAAGACGGCACAGCTACAAGAACAAGAAGGCACAGCTACAAGAACAAGAGGGCACAGCTACAAGAACAAGAGGGCACAGCTACAAGAACACGAGGGCACAGCTACAAGAACAAGAGGGCACAGCTACAAGCACAAGAGGGCATGGCTACAAGAACAAGAGGGCACAGCTACAAGAACAAGAGGGCATAGCTACAAGAACAAGAGGGCATAGCTACAAGAACAAGAGGGCATAGCTACAAGAACAAGAGGGCATAGCTACAAGAACAACAGGGCATAGCTACAAGACCAACAGGGCATAGCTACAAGAACAAGAGGGCATAGCTACAAGAACAAGAGGGCATAGCTACAAGAACAAGAGGGCATAGCTACAAGAACAAGAGGGCATAGCTACAAGAACACGAGGGCATGGCTACAAGAACACGAGGGCATAGCTGCAAGAACAAGAGGGCATAGCTACAAGAACAAGAGGGCATAGCTACAAGAACAAGAGGGCATAGCTACAAGAACAAGAGGGCACAGCTACAAGAACAACAGGGCATAGCTACAAGAACAACAGGGCATAGCTACAAGAACAAGAGGGCATAGCTACAAGAACAAGAGGGCATAGCTACAAGAACAAGAGGGCATAGCTACAAGAACAAGAGGGCATAGCTACAAGAACAAGAGGGCACAGCTACAAGAACAAGAGGGCATAGCTACAAGAACAAGAGGGCATAGCTACAAGAACAAGAGGGCATAGCTACAAGAACAAGAGAGTATAGCTACAAGAATAAGATGGCACAGCTACAAGAACAAGAGGACACAGCTACAAGAACAAGAGGGCACAGCTACAAGAACAAGAGGGCACAGCTACAAGAACAAGACGGCACAGCTACAAGAACAAGAAGGCACAGCTACAAGAACAAGAGGGCACAGCTACAAGAACAAGAGGGCACAGCTACAAGAACACGAGGGCACAGCTACAAGAACAAGAGGGCACAGCTACAAGCACAAGAGGGCATGGCTACAAGAACAAGAGGGCACAGCTACAAGAACAAGAGGGCATAGCTACAAGAACAAGAGGGCATAGCTACAAGAACAAGAGGGCATAGCTACAAGAACAAGAGGGCATAGCTACAAGAAGAAGAGGGCATAGCTACAAGAACAAGAGGGCATAGCTACAAGAACACGAGGGCATGGCTACAAGAACACGAGGGCATAGCTGCAAGAACAAGAGGGCATAGCTACAAGAACAAGAGGGCATAGCTACAAGAACAAGAGGGCATAGCTACAAGAACAAGAGGGCACAGCTACAAGAACAACAGGGCATAGCTACAAGAACAACAGGGCATAGCTACAAGAACAAGAGGGCATAGCTACAAGAACAAGAGGGCATAGCTACAAGAACAAGAGGGAATAGCTACAAGAACAAGAGGGCATAGCTACAAGAACAAGAGGGCACAGCTACAAGAACAAGAGGGCATAGCTACAAGAACAAGAGGGCACAGCTACAAGAACAAGAGGGCACAGCTACAAGAACAAGAGGGCACAGCTACAAGAACAAGAGGGCACAGCTACAAAAACAAGAGGGCACAGCTACAAGAACAAGAGGGCATAGCTACAAGAACAAGAAGGCACAGCTACAAGAACAAGAGAGCACAGCTACAAGAACAAGAGGGCACAGCTACAAGCACACGAGGACACAGCTACAAGAACAAGAGGGCACAGCTACAAGCACAAGAGGGCATGGCTACAAGAACAAGAGGGCACAGCTACAAGAACAAGAGGGCATAGCTACAAGAACAAGAGGGCATAGCTACAAGAACAAGAGGGCATAGCTACAAGAACAAGAGGGCATAGCTACAAGAACAACAGGGCATAGCTACAAGACCAACAGGGCATAGCTACAAGAACAAGAGGGCATAGCTACAAGAACAAGAGGGCATAGCTACAAGAACAAGAGGGCATAGCTACAAGAACAAGAGGGCATAGCTACAAGAACAAGAGGGCATAGCTACAAGAACACGAGGGCATGGCTACAAGAACACGAGGGCATAGCTGCAAGAACAAGAGGGCATAGCTACAAGAACAAGAGGGCATAGCTACAAGAACAAGAGGGCATAGCTACAAGAACAAGACGGCACAGCTACAAGAACAACAGGGCATAGCTACAAGAACAAGAGGGCATAGCTACAAGCACAAGAGGGCATGGCTACAAGAACAAGAGGGCACAGCTACAAGAACAAGAGGGCATAGCTACAAGAACAAGAGGGCATAGCTACAAGAACAAGAGGGCATAGCTACAAGAACAAGAGGGCATAGCTACAAGAACAACAGGGCATAGCTACAAGAACAAGAGGGCATAGCTACAAGAACAAGAGGGCATAGCTACAAGAACAAGAGGGCATAGCTACAAGAACAAGAGGGCATAGCTACAAGAACACGAGGGCATGGCTGCAAGAACACGAGGGCATAGCTGCAAGAACAAGAGGGCATAGCTACAAGAACAAGAGGGCATAGCTACAAGAACAAGAGGGCATAGCTACAAGAACAAGAGGGCACAGCTACAAGAACAACAGGGCATAGCTACAAGAACAACAGGGCATAGCTACAAGAACAAGAGGGCATAGCTACAAGAACAAGAGGGCATATCTACAAGAACAAGAGGGCATAGCTACAAGAACAAGAGGGCATAGCTACAAGAACAAGAGGGCACAGCTACAAGAACAAGAGGGCATAGCTACAAGAACAAGAGGGCATAGCTACAAGAACAAGAGGGCATAGCTACAAGAACAAGAGAGTATAGCTACAAGAATAAGATGGCACAGCTACAAGAACAAGAGGACACAGCTACAAGAACAAGAGGGCACAGCTACAAGAACAAGAGGGCACAGCTACAAGAACAAGACGGCACAGCTACAAGAACAAGAAGGCACAGCTACAAGAACAAGAGGGCACAGCTACAAGAACAAGAGGGCACAGCTACAAGAACACGAGGGCACAGCTACAAGAACAAGAGGGCACAGCTACAAGCACAAGAGGGCATGGCTACAAGAACAAGAGGGCACAGCTACAAGAACAAGAGGGCATAGCTACAAGAACAAGAGGGCATAGCTACAAGAACAAGAGGGCATAGCTACAAGAACAAGAGGGCATAGCTACAAGAAGAAGAGGGCATAGCTACAAGAACAAGAGGGCATAGCTACAAGAACACGAGGGCATGGCTACAAGAACACGAGGGCATAGCTGCAAGAACAAGAGGGCATAGCTACAAGAACAAGAGGGCATAGCTACAAGAACAAGAGGGCATAGCTACAAGAACAAGAGGGCACAGCTACAAGAACAACAGGGCATAGCTACAAGAACAACAGGGCATAGCTACAAGAACAAGAGGGCATAGCTACAAGAACAAGAGGGCATAGCTACAAGAACAAGAGGGAATAGCTACAAGAACAAGAGGGCATAGCTACAAGAACAAGAGGGCACAGCTACAAGAACAAGAGGGCATAGCTACAAGAACAAGACGGCACAGCTACAAGAACAAGAGGGCACAGCTACAAGAACAAGAGGGCACAGCTACAAGAACAAGAGGGCACAGCTACAAGAACAAGAGGGCACAGCTACAAAAACAAGAGGGCACAGCTACAAGAACAAGAGGGCATAGCTACAAGAACAAGAGGGCATAGCTACAAGAACAAGAGGGCACAGCTACAAGAACAAGAGGGCATAGCTACAAGAACAAGAGGGCACAGCTACAAAAACAAGAGGGCATAGCTACAAGAACAAGAGGGTATAGCTACAAGAATAAGATGGCACAGCTACAAGAACAAGAGGACACAGCTACAAGAACAAGAGGGCACAGCTACAAGAACAAGAGGGCACAGCTACAAGAACAAGACGGCACAGCTACAAGAACAAGAAGGCACAGCTACAAGAACAAGAGGGCACAGCTACAAGAACAAGAGGGCACAGCTACAAGCACACGAGGACACAGCTACAAGAACAAGAGGGCACAGCTACAAGCACAAGAGGGCATGGCTACAAGAACAAGAGGGCACAGCTACAAGAACAAGAGGGCATAGCTACAAGAACAAGAGGGCATAGCTACAAGAACAAGAGGGCATAGCTACAAGAACAAGAGGGCATAGCTACAAGAACAACAGGGCATAGCTACAAGACCAACAGGGCATAGCTACAAGAACAAGAGGGCATAGCTACAAGAACAAGAGGGCATAGCTACAAGAACAAGAGGGCATAGCTACAAGAACAAGAGGGCATAGCTACAAGAACAAGAGGGCATAGCTACAAGAACACGAGGGCATGGCTACAAGAACACGAGGGCATAGCTGCAAGAACAAGAGGGCATAGCTACAAGAACAAGAGGGCATAGCTACAAGAACAAGAGGGCATAGCTACAAGAACAAGAGGGCACAGCTACAAGAACAACAGGGCATAGCTACAAGAACAACAGGGCATAGCTACAAGAACAAGAGGGCATAGCTACAAGAACAAGAGGGCATAGCTACAAGAACAAGAGGGAATAGCTACAAGAACAAGAGGGCATAGCTACAAGAACAAGAGGGCACAGCTACAAGAACAAGAGGGCATAGCTACAAGAACAAGAGGGCACAGCTACAAGAACAAGAGGGCACAGCTACAAGAACAAGAGGGCACAGCTACAAGAACAAGAGGGCACAGCTACAAGAACAAGAGGGCACAGCTACAAAAACAAGAGGGCACAGCTACAAGAACAAGAGGGCATAGCTACAAGAACAAGAGGGCATAGCTACAAGAACAAGAGGGCACAGCTACAAGAACAAGAGGGCACAGCTACAAGAACAAGAGGGCACAGCTACAAGAACAAGAGGGCATAGCTACAAGAACAAGAGGACACAGCTACAAGAACAAGAGGGCACAGCTACAAGAACAAGAGGGCATAGCTACAAGAACAAGAGGGCACAGCTACAAGAACAAGAGGGCACAGCTACAAGAACAAGAGGGCACAGCTACAGGCTGACTAAAGAGAGGTCCAGGTTTGATATTTGCAAATGTTTTTAAAGTCAGAAAGTGGTGGATGCTTGGAATGCATTGCCGCAGGAGGTAGTGGAGGCAGGGATAATTAATGCATTTAAGAATAAATTGCATGCACATAGCTTTTAGGCCAAGGTAATGTAAATGGAACTGGTTGTATACACACTTTGCAGAGTCTACTAAAATACTATAAAGACGTTAAGTTAAGTTAACACAACAATCAAATTCTTCATTACTACACGATACAATTTCTCTTTACTCTTCTATCACACAGTTTACCAACACACTCCTACTTAATGGCTTTCATTTGATTTTGACTCTTAACTATAATGAATCCTATAACTTTATCCCCAGCCTACCATCTTAATTATTCTGCTTTAGATATATATGAATTAAGGTAAATATTAAGAATTTACGAATCTTTCTGGTGAATTGACACATATGGTGGATTCAAAGTTGTTAACTGAGGTGGTCATCCTTGTCTCTGTTCTCTTTGTCAGACTACTGTAGATATTGTAGAATGACTGCACACTCTTATACAGCATGGTTGCTGTGAATTAGACCTGCCAGGTTATCGAAAAGACTGTAGAATCTTAGAATCGTAGCCAGCGTGGTTGCTGTCAATTCAACTAGATCTGTGATTATTGAAAAGACTAAATCAACGTAAAATAGTTAGCATGCCCTGGAGGAGAAAAGAATTCAGTATATCTTGTCAAAAAGTGAGATTTTAAAGGAAAAACTGACTATAATAATTGGAATTGCTCGAGTGGATTAGGGTAACTTGGATTCCGAAAATACATTGATGATCATAGTCATTAAATGTGTGGTCACATGGGTAGTTTCCATGACAGATGTAGAGATATTAAATGAATCGTTTAATTTGTTTCGTGCAGACAGTGTCAAGGTTCAGAGATCTCGCAGTAATCTGGATAAGATCCCAGAGATGATCCCAATCGTGATTCCCAACCAAGGGGGAAGTTAAAAGCTAATTCCAACTTGGTAAGAAGAAAGGAGACGGCAAAGAAATAATTACACTACCTCAGAGATCAGACAGAGGCTAGTTATATCCGTCGGCTTGAACAAAACCTGTCGTCTCGAACAAAGCCGATCTGTCTACTAAATGTAACTTTTCAATGTCCGAAATCATGTCAAGAGAAAGTTGGCAGGGTGGTGGTCAGAATTACTGCTCTTGATTATCGACTCCTATTATCCATAGTTTCGTACACTGGTTTGTTCTAAATGTTGGACACGTGAACAAAGCCTGTTAAACTTAGGGTTGGTCCTAAGACTTTTAGTTAGTTTTGTCGGGAAATGGTGGAAACTAGCAGATCTACCGATGCGGTATTTCGAGCTGGCCAAGCTTAAATGTTGGTAGACGTATTTGTATGAGAGAGGAGTAATTCAGAAATAGAGCTCTGGCGTATTAGTGATCAGGCCAAAAAAAAAAATATCATGCGAGTTGTCACGCACTGAAGACTTTGTGACCACATGACCAGCTCTCAGCGACAGTGAAAGAATGTGGAGTTTAAGGAGACATATATAAAGTGATGTAGGAGATATTTAATATTAGATTTGGTACGAGTGCTACCCGACGTACGTATTTGAGTTCGCTGAAAACTCTATAAGTGATAGAGTACGGTTTAGCCAGACAATACTTGAGTACTTTCTAGAATATCACGGAATACAAAGGCTTGCACTAAATCGTCTTTGGGGACCACTGATCGTCTTACCCCAGTAAGTATATGTTAAAACGTCAGTGGCTCTACAACGCTTGTCGAAGTCTCGTACACGTTTATTCACAGGTGTATTCAAAACGCTAATGACAGAAACACAGATGTAAACAAAACCCAGTGATCAGATTGCATGAATTGGATATCTTCATTCCACAGCAAAAACTTGAAATATTCAAACTGTCAGAACGGTACGAGGCCAGACACGCTGCAAGAGACGAGACCAAAACTCAAGATTTTGGTTAGATATTACGTGCTATTTTTAGAGATAGTGATAATGTCTTGCCACTGGTCAAAGTTAGCTCAGGACGAGAGAGCGAGGTTGACATATGACTTTCTCACTTTAATCCAGATCACAGTGCAAGTTCTCATTTCATCGGACAGAACAAAGTGGAAAAATTGTCCACTCGGCTGAACAGAGCGAGTGGTTTTCATCACAAGTGATGGAAGTACATATATCTCTGTCATTTTCTTTTGGCGTTTGCTCGGTTCTAATATTACTGGGCAACACAAATCTTTAAATTTGTCTGTGTAATTACATTTATGTTGTTTGAACTGCTTGATATTTGTTGTTGTTGTTTGTTGGTTGTTACGGATCCAGTATCATCCGAGCTCACGCCCTTCGGCCAAATGCCATGTAATTGTATCTGCATGTGTTTATCAGCTGTTGTTTAGTGCCATACGAAGTGCTCCATGTATCTGGCCACGGAGGAAGAAGCATTTTCCTAAAATCATTGAGCGCTGAGCACTCAAAGAGATGATGATCAACGGTTTCATATGGGTGTGTACACAGCTGGTACTCAGGAGTATGTTGTGGTTGGTTTCTGTTCAGGCGTTTGTTTAGTCGGATGTGTTGGGTTCTCAGTCGGAAGAAGGTGCTCCGACTTGTGAGTTGGTTTACACTGCCATTTGTCATGTCTGTAGCCCTCCCTTCCCATGGCCCATCTGTTCGGACACGTTTCTTTGTTTGTTTATCTTATGAGCTTTCTGGCTGTTTGTAAAGTTGTTGCTGTGTGTGGCTGTTT
Source organism: Ariolimax columbianus (assembly GCA_036924085.1). NCBI lineage: Eukaryota > Metazoa > Mollusca > Gastropoda > Stylommatophora > Arionidae > Ariolimax > Ariolimax columbianus. The sequence continues at coordinate 4,221,242 of JAVGWX010000003.1, forward strand.
GTAAAGTTGTTGCTGTGTGTGGCTGTTTGTAAAGTTGTTGCTGTGTGTGGCTGTTTGTAAAGTTGTTGCTGTGTGTGGCTGTTTGTAAAGTTGTTGCTGTGTGTGGCTGTTTGTAAAGTTGTTGCTGTGTGTGGCTGTTTGTAAAGTTGTTGCTGTGTGTGGCTGTTTGTAAAGTTGTTGCTGTGTGTGGCTGTTTGTAAAGTTGTTGCTGTGTGTGGCTGTTTGTAAAGTTGTTGCTGTGTGTGGCTGTTTGTAAAGTTGTTGCTGTGTGTGGCTGTTTGTAAAGTTGTTGCTGTGTGTGGCTGTTCTTGACTTGATCCCTCCTTTGCTGGTCTGTCTTTATGTCCGCTTCTTTTATATCGCCCACTTTTATGTCGGTGTCTTTATGTCGGTGTCTTTATTGTCGGCCTCTTTACTGTCGGCCCCTTTATTGTCTGCCTCTTTATGTCGGCCTCTTTATTGTCGGCCTCTTCATTGTCGGCCCTTTTATGTCGGCCTCTTTATGTTGCCTCTTTATGTCGCTGATAAATCTGTTAAGAGTTTTTAAAAAATGGCCTGTAAATATAATTCAAGTCTCCTTTTTAATGACAGAAGGAAAGTGTTCTGAATTTATGTTGGCTCCTGCATGTTGTTGTCACTGTGAAATAGTGTCATTTATTATAATAACGTCAATTTGAATCCGAGCTATATGTGATGGGCTTTTCCGTGGGGATGGTCTTCCACGAGACGGCTAGAAAAATGTCTCATTTATTCCTTTCACAAAATGGTATCACTCTGTCTCCTCTATATTTACTTGAAAGTCCGAATTCTCACTCTATTACTATATTCATGTCTTGCTTACTGTAATCTTGTATTCCCATCTTTAACTGCCACGCAATAAAACATCAGCAGATTTGATAAGTTTGAGAATCTAATATAAGCTCTCATTGTACTCGTCTGTTTCAATCTCACTTTTCACAATGAGCTGGTTTGTATAACGACAACTTCGACAGATTTGGCTCGGTATTGACTAACATGACTATCGTTGTGTGTACCCGATACATATCTATTACTCGAATTCTCTGTTTATTGACTAACATGACTATCGTTATGTGTACCCGATTTATATCTATTACTCGAATTCTCTGTTTATTGACTAATCTGACTATCGTTGTGTGTACCCGATACATATCTATTACTCGAATTCTCTGTTTATTGTTGAATACAACTACCAAATCTTGATTACGTTTCACTCCTCCTGAATATATAAATGTATAGTTTTCTTTCTCCAATCATCATGTATCAGTTAGTCATGCCTTTGGCACACCTTATGTATCTAGTTTTATTTTACCGGACTCTAACATAAAATTGTACATCTTTCCCATCAAGTAGAACGTTCTAGCACTTGACTTCCTCGTGCTTATCGGGGCTACGATCAGTTGTTACCTTGTCTTCCCAATATGGCGTCACTTCGTAGAATTTGGGAATCGCTTGTCCTTCAGATCAACTTATTTGCCTCTTCCTTGTTAGTTTATGCAGAAGATATCTCTCTCTCTCTCTCTCTCTCTCTCTCTCTCTCTCTCTCATATGCACACACACATCGCTTCCTCTCCAGGATAAGATGGTATCTACCCGACTGTATCTCAGTATTTGGATATCCACTGCATATTAACATGGACAAGTCTCAACCTCTTCCACAGTGGCCAGTCGGTTATCTTCGACGTCCCGACACACCTCCTGTGTGTCACACACTTCGTTGTTCTTCTTCGGGAGCCCTTGATTCTGCCGACTCCTCCTTATCTCTCATCATTGCTGTCTCAGCCAGGATGAACATTCCATTCAACAGGATTTCTCCTACTTTACCCATGTAGTTCAGACAGCCAGTAAAGACTGTTCCCAGAATTAGGCCACCGACGGACACAAGGGGTCTGTTTGAGCCATACGTGACCTACATAAATTGAGAGCACACATAGGATTAATGACATGATTATCTGTCTATGTGGTACTAACCATCTCTTCTAACCTTACATCATGGTGTGGACATACTGTTGATACATATCACCCAGCGGTGTGGACATACTGTTGATACATATCACCCAGCGGTGTGGACATACTGTTGATACAGATCACCCAGCGGTGTGGACATACTGTTGATACAGATCACCCAGCGGTGTGGACATACTGTTGATACAGATCACCCAGCGGTGTAGACATAATGTTGATTATTTTCCAGATAACTAGACAAAAGTGACATGCGACGTGTTACCTCAAAACTGTTTCTGTGACGGAGTTGGATGGTCAGGGAGCTTTGGTGGAGCTGTTGGCAGGGTGGTTAGGGTGCTTTGTTGGAGCTGTTGGCAGGGTGGTTAGGGTACTTTGGTGGAGCTGTTGGCAGAGTGGTTAGGGTGCTTTGGTGGAGCTGTTGGCAGGGTGGTTAGACAGTGTCCAAGTCACCAAGAAGAAAAACAGCGACGGCCATGAGATGCGCTACTCTCCCCCCCCCCCCAATCCTCCAGATAGAGGGGCGGTATGTGTTATAATTGTTGGAATAGATCGACGGACGATACATTGAGATGGCATGTGACAACATCCATGAATAGGCTAACATACGACTCGAGAAGGCACACAAAGCAACCGCAGACAGAGAGGGATAGCGCAGGATTTAGGGAGTGTCAGAATGGGTGCCCATACGAGCTCAAGAGGTCACGGAGTGAACTGAACTGTACAACACACAGAAAGGATGTTAGAAGAGCTGGTTGAGGAAACATAAGAGGACAAGTAGAGGAGAAATAAGAGGACATGTAGAGGAGAAATAAGAGGACAGGAACAGAAGAAATTAGAAGACAGAGAAGAAATAAGAGGACAGGTAGAGAAGAAATAAGAGAACAGGTAGAGGAGAAATAAGAGAACAGGTAGAGGAGAAATAAGAGGACAGGTAGAGGAGAAATAAGAGGACAGGTAGAGGAGAAATAAGAGGACAGGTAGAGGAGAAATAAGAGGACAGGTAGAGGAGAAATAAGAGGACAGGTAGAGGAGAAATAAGAGGACAGGTAGAGGAGAAATAAGAGGACAGGTAGAGGAGAAATAAGAGGACAGGTAGAGGAGAAATAAGAGGACAGGTAGAGGAGAAATAAGAGGACAGGTAGAGGAGAAATAAGAGGACAGGTAGAGGAGAAATAAGAGGACAGAGGAGAAATAAGAGGACAGGTAGGAGAGAAATATGAGGACATGTAGGGAGAAATATGAGGACATGTAGGAGAGAAATATGAGGACATGTAGGAGAGAAATATGAGGACATGTAGGAGAGAAATATGAGGACATGTAGGAGAGAAATATGAGGACATGTAGGAGAGAAATATGAGGACATGTAGGGTAAAAAAAATAAAAACAGTTCTTTAATAAATTAAAATAGACGATAAATAAGGTGGCAGATAGAACGATCTGGTAATTTGAACTGAGGAGAACAGAGAGACACGAGGTGATAGGTGATGTTAGTTTGGAGGGCAAGATAGATGGGGCATTAGGTAGAGGGGGGATGAGTGGAGGGGTGATAGAGGGGGATGAGTGGAGGGGTGATTAGTGGAGGGGGGTGAGTAGAGGGGTGATAGGGGGAGGTGGATAGGTAGAGACGGGGGGGGGGGGGTAGATAAAGATAAATGGGACTTAAGAAAATTTGAAGAATAGACATTATAGGACTAGGTAAGGCATGTGAATGGGAGTGGGGAGGACATGTAGATATGAGTTGGGAGGACGGATAAATAGAAATTGGAGGACATATATTATGGGGTTGGGAGGACACATGGATAGAACATAGAAGAATAGTTAGATGAGAGTTAACAGGAGAGATATATGGGCTTGTGGAGAAAACATGACATGAGATTCTCCTCCAACCAGGAATGATTGTACATGCACGAGAACATTAGCAAGACATTGATACACCATACAGACGTGAGACTTCATGCCTATAATATTATTTTTAGACTTTACTCTCGCCTTCGGCCATCAATCAGTCAGCTGACATGTCAGCACGACAACTCGTCCATGACAGACAGAATATGCCCTCCCCCCCCCCCCCCACTAACTGTCATCCTTTCTGGCATGAAGTCGTGACGTCAATGATAGCTACTTTATAAAGTCTTGGTCAGGGCGAATCTACAGCCGCTCAGAGCACCCCTTGCATACCACAGCACCAAGCGTCTCCAGGTAAGGGATAACCTGATCTTAATATCGCTGTTATCAATATGATATCATGTAATTCACATGCGTCTTCCTATATGTGTTACTATTGAGAAGATTGTCATATGTCAGGTTTGTGCTTGTGTTCCATGATATTCTAGACGTTCCGATGTTTTCTTCTTGCCGCGCTCCTTACGAATAATGAGGCAAATACTGGGGTTGACTCGTCACAGGACGGCTCCACCAAAAGCACTTTGTGCGTCTGTACATCTATGATTTATGTTGCAGCTTTACTTCGCAAGATAGGATTCCTTGCTTCAAACAATCTACTCGTTTAATCTATGGCTAGAACATTTCCTGTGTAGTATTTATTGCACTGCAAGATCCAGGTGTCTATCAATCATCAGTGAATGAATGAATGAATCAGTGAATCTATGAATGAGGGAATCAATTTATGAATAAGTCAATGAATAAAAAAATTCATCAATTGAAGCCTGTCTTTCTTTAAGTACAAATCTCAAACAAACGTTCCAGCTCCTGCTGCCCTGACCTCCCTCTGTCTTGCATAGTTGAGCTGTACTGACTGTATAGGGAGGTGGTGGGGGCTGGAACGGTCAATGCATTTAAGAATAGATTTAATGCGTACAGCTTCTAGAGCAAGGTGATGTAAATGGAACTGGTTGTACACAGACTCTGCAGAGTCTTCTAAACCAGTATAAAGACGTTAAGTTAAGTTAAGTTAAGTTAAGTTAAGCTACAAACTAGAAACACTGAATATTTAATAACTCTTTATTATGAAACGACAAATTTGTAAAACACATAACTATTTTAATAACAGATAATGCACACAAAAAAAGAACGGTCCCAAACGAAAATCTAGGGGAATAATGGGATTTACTAAAATGAACAATTAAAGTTACAACACAAATAATATCCAAAATAATACACACACATTCGGGTCTCGCTTTGACAGAAAAAAAAATAATTAGCGAATGTCTGGTGTTTTGTCGTATCCACCATTACAAACACTCCTTTAACTGGCGTATGAAACAAGTCAACCAATCTTGTTTGAATGAAACATATTGCGTCACACCTATATTTGACAATGAAACCTCAAACTGAGTCAGGTTACGCACACCTATAACAAGCAACAATACACAGATAATTTTTAAAATTTGTAATCAATAACCTCCGCGAAGCTACCTCGGTTAATTATAAAATCGATAACTACAAGCGGAGAGACTGGAGAAATAAACATTAGAGACGTAGTACTAATTGCTATAACTTGGCTGTGGATAGGTAGCAAGAGACTTGCACTTTATCGGTCACTCAGCTGAGTGATGTTTCCAATTATCTGTTTTAACCTCTCGTTATCTGGAACAAAATTTATCTGGTAAGTACCCTACATACTTTTTCGGGTCTCGCTTTGACAGAAAAAATAATTAGCGAATGTCTGGTGTTTATAATAATTTCAGTTGGATTTGATAACACCAAGGTTTTGACTAAATTCCTGCCCACTGTTTAATAACAACACTCCTTCCTAGATAATTGACACTCGGTGAAGCGAGTCTGATTGGTAGCGATCGGGTTGATTCGTTTCGTGAGGGTGTCACATAAGATGGTTTAATTTGCGATGATAACACATTTAATTGTTGGTTCTGTATTCACAAATGTGGATACAGATATAAAATATCTTATGTTGTACTGGTCAGAATGTACTTGCTCTCTAACTAGACATCCCACAACTTTGGTCAGAACTACCGACCGCTCCTGTTAACTCGACTGCCAATCATCATTTGTCAGTTGTCGGGTTATGAGAATGACAGATTACAGTGTTACTGAAAGCGAATTGCGTGACACAATACTTGTGTTACACCAACGGGTTCATCTTCATATCAACATTTGAATGTTACATTTACCTACTCCCTGGTACATGAGATGGGCTGTACAGCTGAGATGGATTGGCGCTGTGGTCCACATGTCGGCTACCTACGAAACTGCTTTATGTTGAACTGCAAAAGAGCAAGCGGTGTGGAAAAAGATACAAGGACACGTTAATTCTAATAACTGTGTTAATCCTGATGACTGGGAAAGAACAACTACCAATCGTTCAGACTAGCGGAGAACTGTTGTAGCAGATACTACAAACATCAGATAAGTGAGAAGTAACGCACACACATAGACATAACCAAGGTAGAATACAAATAATACAAATAAAAACCAAAGACAACACAGAAGATACACACACACACACTAGTAAACATACATGCCCCCTCAACTAAGACCAGAACGAACAACAATTTACGAAAACCTCCAAACTACATTAAGCCGACAATATAAACGACACAAAATGATAATGAAGGAGATTTCAACTGTAATCTAAACCCGCTAGATGCATCACAGGGGACAACAAACAAGGACAGCCAGTGACACTATACAACAAGTCCTAGACCAGCTCACCATCAGAGACACTTACAGACACAAATACCCCGAGGGCAAGGAGACAACATTTACAGACACAACACGTGCTCACGGTACATCAGCCAGGTTAGACAGAATTTACAGTCATGAAAGTTACAAGGCAACCAGAAATAAACCTCTGAATATCACAACGTTCACAGACCACAAGACAGTACAAGTAGTTGTCAATGAAACACGCACAATAGAAAAAAATATATAGAGGTAGGTAAATCAAAAGAAACATATTTAAAATAATTGGACAAGCAATACATATCTCAGAAAGCGAATAAAACAGCAAAAATAGACTTCGAAAAGAAACTTGCTCAGAGGACCAAGACTGACAGTAAAAGCTTCTTCTCTTATGTTAGAAATAAACAAAGAACGAAAGACAAAGTAGGCCCTCTCATAGACAGTACAGGAAAAATAATAAGTGAGAATAGGGAGGCAGCTAGTCACACTGTTTCATGATTCAACAGAGAAACACTGTCATTAAAAATTCCAGCCAGGCATTGGAGCATCAGAGTACGTCCTGGTGAGTTATGCTACACAAACGTACTGGTTGCTACTTAATAACGTGAAGTATTTAGGAGGATCGTGAAGTGGATGTGGATTTAAAACGGGCAGCCCGCATATATACAATCTAACTGTAGACCTACATTCGCCACATTTCTAATTGATGTGTTATCTACTTGTTTGGTATTTGATTGACACACCAGGGTCAACGCTTTGTTCTTCCTGATGTATGATAGAAGACATCTCGGCCTCTCGTATGCGATTAACGTCATTTCCTGATGTATGATAGAAGACATCTCGGCCTCTCGTATGTGATTAACGTCACTTCCTGATGTATGATAGAAGACATCTCGGCCTCTCGTATGTGATTAACGTCACTTCCTGATGTATGATAGAAGACATCTCGGCCTCTCGTATGTGATTAACGTCACTTCCTGATGTATGATAGAAGACATCTCGGCCTCTCGTATGTGATTAACGTCACTTCCTGATGTATGATAGAAGACATCTCGGCCTCTCGTATGTGATTAACGTCACTTCCTGATGTTTGATAGAAGACATCTCGGCCTCTCGTATGTGATTAACGTCCCTTCCTGATGTATAGGAAAAGACATCTCGGCCTCGCTTACTTGGTGTAACACACTGTTAGAAGTAAGGTGCACGTAGTAGTCATGGCTCAGCAGATTTTATTTATAATAACGATAATGTAGTTCCTATCGTAATGATTATAATAAATTATTATAAATGTAGTATTCTATTTTGTAGTGGTGGTTTAAAAAAAAATAGCAATGGTTCTTGTAAGTGTAATAGAAATTCAAGATGGATTACCTAAAAGTAATACGAACTTTCTCGTTTTAGAAGACACCCAGAAACCATGACCAGATTACTGACAGCTGCCTTGGCGTGTTGCCTTGCAGCAGCAACTGGTGGTAAGTAGATGATCCGACGCAGACACATTTCTAACACATGTCACACGCAAACGTTCAGGAGGCAGGTCCATGTGATGGCCGGCTTCAATTGTCAATGCGGCAACAATTTCGTTTTGCGTTTGTTTTAACAAAGTTTCGTTTCCTTCAGGAATGATTATTTGTATATGTGTATCACAGGCGATCAAGACATTATTGTATGTGTGTTCTTGGACCTATGAGCGCAGGCAGAAACATACACATATTTTAAGGAAAATTATGTATAGAAATACTTTTACACATAAATATATGTGCATACAAATGGTATATATATACACACATTTAAAGTTGATAATCCACAAACGTAATGTTGATAATCCACAAACTTAATGTTGATAATCCACACATTTATTGTTGATAATCCACAAACCTAATGTTGATAATCCACAAACTTAATGTTGATAATTCACAAACTTAATGTTGATAATCCACAAACTTAATGTTGAAAATCCACACATTTATTGTTGATAATCCACAAACTTAATGTTGATATCCACAAACTTAATGTTGATAATCCACACATTTATTGTTGATAATCCACAAACTTAATGTTGATAATCCACAAACTTAATGTTGATAATCCACACATTTATTGTTGATAATCCACAAACTTAATGTTGATAATCCACAAACAATGTTGATAATCCACACATTTATTGTTGATAATCCACAAACCTAATGTTGATAATCCACAAACTTAATGTTTATAATCCACACATTTATTGTTGATAATCCACAAACTTAATATTGATAATCCACAAACTTAATGTTGATAATCCACACATTTATTGTTGATAATCCACAAACTTAATGTCGATAATCCACAAACTTAATGTTGATAATCCACAAACTTAATGTTGATAATCCACACATTTATTGTTGATAATCCACAAACTTAATGTCGATAATCCACAAACTTAATGTTGATAATCCACAAACTTAATGTTGATAACCCATACATTTATTTGCAAACATAAAATTGCTGTACACAAATACGTTTATAAACATCATTGCACGTTAGATATCAAGATCATAGAGCATGCCTTCCACAAATACTGGCCAATCTGGCACATCCTCTTAGTTTGGCCACCGACAGCTTGGTCAGAGTGATCACAAACATTATGTTCGACTATTAGTGCTTGCTGGAGACTGTCTTCTAGTGCTTGCTGGAAACACTGTCTTCTAGTGTTTGCTGGAGACACTGTCTTCTAGTGCTTGCTGGAGACACTGTCTTCTAGTGCTTGCTGGAGACACTGTCTTCTAGTGCTTGGTGGAGACACTGTCTTCTAGTGCTTGCTGGAGACACTGTCTTCTAGTGCTTGCTGGAGACACTGTCTTCTAGTGCTTGCTGGAGACACTGTCTTCTAGTGCTTGTACATGGTCAGCATCCCTTTTCCCTTAATCTTCTCATTACATTCCTAAAACAGCTTTATTTGTGTGTATACGGGCAAATATTGATAATTGATCGTTAGTGTACTTGGAATTATCAATATTCGTCTGTGAAATCGTGTCGCTAACAATTGTGTACAAGTACATGAGCCATCTCACAAGTCGCACACACATGCGTACAAGCCCTAGAGCCATCTACACACGTGTACATGCCCTAGAACCATCTACACACGTGTACAAGCCCTAGAGCCATCTCACAAATCGCATAAATGTACAAGCCATAGAATCATCTACACACGTGTACAAGCCCTAGAACCATCTACACACGTGTACAAGCCAAAGAGCCATCTACACACGTGTACAAGCCCTAGAGCCATCTCACAAATCGCATAAATGTACAAGCTATAGAACCATCTACACACGTGTACAAGCCCTAGAACCATCTACACACGTGTACAAGCCAAAGAGCCATCTACACACGTGTACAAGCCCTAGAACCATCTACAAACGTGTACAAGCCATATATCCATCTACACACGTGTATAAGCCCTAGAACCATCTACACACGTGTACAAGATATAGAGCCATCTACACACGTGTACAAGCCATAGAACCATCTACACACGTGTACAGGCCATAGAGCCATATACACACGTGTACTGGCCCTAGAACCATCTACACACGTGTACTGGCCCTAGAACCATCTACACACGTGTACTGGCCCTAGAACCATCTACACACGTGTACTGGCCCTAGAACCATCTACACACGTGTACTGGCCCTAGAACCATCTACACACGTGTACTGGCCCTAGAACCATCTACACACGTGTACTGGCCCTAGAACCATCTACACACGTGTACTGGCCCTAGAACCATCTACACACGTGTACTGGCCCTAGAACCATCTACACACGTGTACTGGCCCTAGAACCATCTACACACGTGTACTGGCCCTAGAACCATCTACACACGTGTACAAGCCATAGATCCATCTCACACGTGGTTAACTAGTGTGTGTAAGTTTGGTTTGACGAGACCATAATTAGTCCTTTCTCTTCTTCCCATGGTTGTAGCGTCTTGTACCTTAATTTGTCATGTCTTTTGGCTTCCCCATTCCTTGGTTCCCCATTCCTGTCTTCCCCATTCCTGTCTTCCCCATTCCTGGCTTCCCCATTCTTGGCTTCCCCATTCTTGGCTTCCCCATTCTTGGCTGCAAAACTTATTCCCTTCTATCTTTCTCCTTACCATTGTAAATGTCCATTAGGGTGTCCTCGTTACATTTAGCTCGACTCTGGCTTCACCGCGTGCTCCAGCCGCAGCTGCCTTGAAGATGGTCTTCGATTTGAACCAGAGAGCCTCTAGAGCCTTGGTCATTAGCAGAAAATGTACAAAATCGATCGTGACCAGGCTCATAATACTGCACACACCCACCCCTGTAATCATTGCTGGCGAGGTGATACTGTTCAGGTACGTGTCCGGAGGGGGCGCGTGTCTGCAGGTCAGGCCATGTTACGGTGTGAGACAGCAGGTCAGGCCATGTTACGGTGTGAGACAGCAGGTCAGGCCATTCACTGTGCGTGGCCGTCTTTGTCTGACTATTTGTTGGCTATGATAATCATCATCATCATCAACAACAACTAAAGCGACATTATATCAGCTGCAACAAACGTGGAAACAGCATCATAACAACAACAACATCAATGGCAACATGACTACAACAACAACAGCAACCACGACAAAAAAGACGTCAACAATAATAAACAAGTCTCTCACATCATCGCCATTCGTGCCGCTGCTTTCCGAAAACAACTCGGCCTTATAGATACATCACACCGGTACGAGCTTCCGGCAGTCAATCCCATGACAACATAAACCTACATTTCTTGTTTATTGTCACGACGCACAGGTGTACATACTAGGGGTGTTCAAATCAAATCGGGACTTTTTGTTCTAGTTCTACCTGAATGGGTTATAGCGTGCTGGAACTACTATCACTAGTACGCAACAAAGATGGCGCCGTAACCCAGCGGGTCTACATTGGTCTACTGTTTTGGTTCCTTATGGATCTCGCCAGATCACGGATTTGCCTGTAATTCACACTAGTCGACGACTTACACTTGTATTCACGGAGACGTGGTGTTTTCCGTTTGGACTAGTTAATTCGTTCGTTTTTTGTGATTTCTTCCGCTCGATTATCCTGGTCTGGACATCGGCTATATAATGACACTACTCTTTAACCTGTGCCGCATTTCACGGCCTAGTTCACACGGCTGAACTTCGCGAAATTGGCGTGGGAGAAATTTAGACACTACTATAATGAACTGAACACAACCGGGGAGAGATGCCAGACTCACTCACACGCTGAGTGATGTCCCTACCGCCTTTTGTGGTTATGGAAAAGGTACGACACACACCGTTAAATGTCATCCTCCCCCCTCCGCTGCCTTGTGGGATACCTGTTTACGGGAAAGCCTTCTGGAGTAAGCCCTGAGGAAAAATCTGCATCCTATGCTATCTCCAGTCGTCTCGATAAATATCTTGCCACTGGCAAAAGGTAGCTCAGGACCAGAGAATGAGGTTGACAAAATGCGCAGTTACTTCCTCACTTTAATCCAGCAGATCACCCATTTCAGCATACACAGCAAGAGAAAAGACTGTCGACACGGCTGGACAAAGAGAGTGATCTTCATCACACGTGATGGATGAACATCATCATTAGTTAGGAGTACTTGTGTTCTATTGCCGGCCGTGTTGGCTTCCAAACCACCACAGTCATTCCTGTGAATATTCAGAAAACAAATGGCATTTTGACTACTTAAAAAAAAGAAGAAATTTCCTTACAAAAAAGTCCCGGTTTGACTTGAATGCCCCTCGTATATTTACAGACCTATATTCACAAGTATTAGACCTCAAGTGAAACAACGCCCCAAACATACCCACTGACACACACACACACACATACATACACACACATACACACACACTCTCACAGGTTGGAAAATCAATAATTCCATGCCGCCTAGTCTCGTTGTAGCTGTCTCTGGTTGTTTCGAGGGCATAGTCGAGTGTTCTGGTTGACTTCAGGCCATGGACGAGTGTTCTAGTTGACTCGATGCCATGTACGAGTGTTCTGGTTGACTCGATGCCATGTACGAGTGTTCTGGTTGACTCGATGCCATGTACGAGTGTTCTGGTTGACTCGAGGCCATTGACGAGTGTTCTAGTTGACCTGATGCCACGGACGAGTGTTCTGGTTGACCTGATGCCATGGGCGAGTGTGCACGCACAAGGGATACAACTGGAAGAACCAGAACTTCTAAAACTCCCCCCCCCCCCCTCATGTTCGGTTATAATAAATGACGGAACAGACAAGTTGTGTCCTACTAGCAAGCTCGTGTCTTCACGACCACACAGCCACCAAACAGATAACAACTAGCGACCACACACCATACAACTAGCGACCACACACCATACAACTAGCGACCACACGACCATACAACCACACACCATACAACCACGCACCATATAACCACACACCATACAACCACACACCATACAACCACACATCATATAGCCACACACCATATAACCATACAACCACACACCATATAACCACACAACCACACACCATATAACCACACAACCACACAACCATACAACCACACAACCACCAAACAGATAACAACTAGCGACCACACGACCACACACGATCCCTTCCATGACGCCGGAATAAAAGTACGACTGACTGCTCTGTCGTCAACATGATGAGTGTAAGAGAAGAACGACACGTGTGTTGACCTCAATTCCCCACTGCTGGCCGGAAATGTCGTCTGGCGCAACAGACTGCGCACAAATTATCTGCGCAACTTCCGTGACGAGGTCTCGTGATGAGCCGGGACATCTATTCCGACACTAATGCCATTTTTTAGCCCAATAGTGACAGCTGTTACCCCAGTTAAGATATGCCCTTACCCCCTTCCCCCCTCCCTCCTCCACACACGCACAGACACACGTCTGAGATAATCTCTCACGACGAATCTGACGGACAACAGTCGCCTTCTTTACTGGCAGTGGCAACAAACCCCACTCGCTATTTAATGTTTGCTGGAGTCCGCGTGAGGTACTCGTGCATCAAAGTGTGGCAGACTGTTTCGTCTGGCCTTGACTTATCTAGTCCGTCAGTTGTCCTTTACTCTCTTCCAGAACATGTGGGCCAATCATTCGATCTGGACGAAGTCCTCAGCTATAATGTAGGTCATCAGTAACTAACACGTCCCTAGAAGACCCAGTGACAGTAAATGAGACAACAGAAACCTACGCGTACAGGGAAATTGGAACCAGATGTCCCAAATCTTCTGATGTGACTTATCAATAAGGTATAGCGAAGAAACAGAAACATAATTAGAAAACAAGAATTGACATAAAGTTGAAGATAGGCACAAGTCCATCGAACTCCTACAAGAAAACTGTGCCACCACTGTCAACTGCACCGGGTAACACTTTCTAGTGGCTGAGTTGCCTACCCATATAATTTGTGTAGTGTTTCGGTTAAGAATAACAAATCAATGTGTACATATCGATGTTCTGCCTAAATGTAGCCAATCATTACCGTGAGCAGTTTCATTCTCAGGAAATCGAACCGGTAATTAATTCTTTCCAATCATTGACAATATGACTAAAATAAGTGATCTCATCGTACAAGCTGAATGAGTGTACAGGTGGGCATAATGTATTTCATACATTTACACTCCACATTAGAGTTCCATCCTATGATACGAATACCACATTAGAGTTCCATCCTGTGATGCAGTTTAGTATCCTACCAGTTTTGTGTACCATATACCTTCTCTTCATCTGTCAATCATATACATATCAAACTCAATGTAAACTCTTTACTATTTCAAGACTACAGTGTTCTTCTAAATCAGTAGGAAGATGATTAGTTAAACCGTTCGGAAAAGATGTCACTGAACATGTCACTGAACATGTCGCTGTTCATGTCGCTGTTCATGTCGCTGATCTAACTAACGATTGTTCTACAAACAATCCCACCTTCTTCAATCAAAATTATAAAAACATATGTAAGGCATTTTGTTTCTTGTGAAGTGACGACATTAAGCTCTCTAGTTCAACAAGATCGTACATCGCCAGCGGTGAAGCGATTGCCAAACACTTTGGTCTTCAGTACATTCATCTCCAGACCCGCTATCTTGCCCTCTCCGTCGACTAGGCTGCATCATTTGGCTGGCGTCTGCTGCTGACTCTGTGATGATCACTATGTCATCGGCAAATCGAAGATGATTAAGGCGTCTGCCATCAATAAGGATGCCAAGGGTGTCCCAGTTGCATCGACTAATGACTGATTCCAGACACGCGGAGAAGAGGTTCGGTGAGATAGGATCGCCCTGGCGATGTCCGATAAGAGGATGTCAACGAGAACATCTATCTTGGACGCCATCTCAATATGGAGAATCAAATTGGAACCTGAACTGACAAGACGTAGCCGTGGGGGATGGGCAGCCTTCTCGTCAATTAACACGAGCCTGGACGGTTGTCATGACCAAGACTTACGAGCCTCCCTCTTATATTCGACTGTACTCCTTGCGATGTGCTACAGTGCCAAGATATGGACACTAAGAAAACCACTAGAGGACAAATTGAGAGTGACCCAGGCCTCCCCTGAGAGATGCTTGGTCGGAATCACTTGCCTAAACCAACGCATGCAATGTCTCCCCAGTTCCGGCGTAAGACTATTGTCTATGGTAAAGGATATAGTAATCCATACAGACAAGGCAAAACATAGATGGGCAGGTCATATGTTGCGACAAAATGATGGTCTGGTACCCGTGCGGTAAAAACAGACCTCGAGGAAGACCTCCAATGTGTTGGTCAGACTCCTTTTCTCTACGTAACATCCGGAATGCCTCTAGAGGAGCACTTACCAAGCACTGGACATCCGTGGTCCAAGGCAGGGTCCACTGGGGACTAAGTTGGGACCCACAGCTACGCTGAGGAACGGGTCATCAAGATCAAGATCAAGATTAAGTTCACACTATTAAATAATTGACATATTGACTTTTGAGACCTTGTGAGACATTGTGGCCATCTACTGGCTAATCACTGCTGTTCGGTCTTGTGAGACCTTGTGGCCATCTACTGGCTAATCATTGCTGTTCGGTCTTGTGAGACCTTGTGGCCATCTACTGGCTAATCATTGCTGTTCGGTCTTGTGAGACCTTGTGGCCATCTACTGGCTAATCATTGCTGTTCGGTCTTGTGAGACCTTGTGGCCATCTACTGGCTAATCATTGCTGTTCGGTCTTGTAAGACCTTGTGGCCATCTACTGGCTAATCATTGCTGTTCGGTCTTGTAAGACCTTGTGGCCATCTACTGGCTAATCATTGCTGTTCGATCTTGTGAGACATTGTGACTATCTACTGGCTAATCAATGCTGTTCGATCTTGTGAGACCTTGTGGCTATCTATTGGCTAATCAATGCTGTTCGATCTTGTAAGACCTTGTGGCCATCTACTGGCTAATCAATGCTGTTCGGTCTTGTGAGACCTTGTGGCTATCTATTGGCTAATCAATGCTGTTCGATCTTGTGAGACCTTGTGACCATCTACTGGCTAATCAATGCTGTTCGATCTTGCTGTATTATTATTTGTGATTGAGTTGATTTATGCGTAAAATGAGTGCACAAAACATTCCAGAAAGTACTGTTTGGTCTGGCACGGGAAGAGATCCACAGGGGAAGACATCATGGCTACTATTGCCTTAGGGTGACCCCAAGTCTAGTGATCCCACTTGTGTATCCACTGATTGGTAAATGTGGGTCTATCTTGACAGGAAAAGGCAGCTTTCCGTCAACTGTTGTAGCAGCGAGACACGGAGCGAAGACAAACCGTGGCAAGCATGGGGTTGAAATGATGAACGAGCCGTGTCATTTTAAGATGTAAGGACACATCCCTGCAAATTTATGGAGACTTCAGGTTGATATTAATGCATTTCGTGTCACGTGGCTTATTTCCGTCGCTGCATGCACATATCGTGGGTGCTATTTTCTCTGTTTGCGGCCTTATATCATGAACATTAACACAGGCAGATCACACCAAGGACTATATTCACATGGACCGTCAGCGCAAAGCCGAGCTGAGACAAACGTGATGGCCATTGACATAGTTCTGTTACATACAGCAGACATAAGTACCAGGTCACATTTCGAGGGACAATGACAGAGTTCTGTTACATATAGCAGACATAAGTACCAGGTCACATTTCGAGGGACATTGACAGAGTTCTGTTACATACAGTAGACATAAGTACCAGGTCACATTTCGAGGGACATTGACAGAGTTCTGTTACATACAGTAGACATAAGTACCAGGTCACATTTCGAGGCAAGGGAAACAACACAAGAAACCACACACCTCTCCCGAGTAGAAAAGAAGATATTGATTCAACATCAACAATATCTAATCACTCATCAGACATGGTATTCTCTCCACAGTAACTGGTTTCTGGTTGGTGCAAACTTCAATATGTGTGCCAATTAACTCCATTTATTTTCTTCTTCTTCTTCTTCTTCTTCTTCTTCTTCTTCTTCTTCTTCTTCTTCTTCTTCGTTCGTTCTCAATCTCCCATTACCAAACCCTGAAAGGACTTAAGTAGCAGAATGTAGTCCAGAGAACGGAATGCGTTGTGTCGTAGTTTACAGCTTGGCTGCGATATTTGCACCTTTCGGTCCAACACATCTGACTTCAGTAAGCATTTTTTGAGTACCGGGTTAGCATTCCCTCTTCGATCCCTTCTCCTTAGCCAGTCTGCCCTGCCGCAGCCTGTTATCCAGGATCACCGCGTGGAGGTGTAGAAAGGTCTTGGCAGCTCTGGTTCACTGGCCCTGACGCTAGCAGTCAGCTATGGGTCGCTGACCACTGCAGCTCATGCGCTGCTCAGAATCTTGATCCCCTCCATTTATTTAACATAATCTTCTACGCTATTCTCTCTGTTCTTTCTTGTTCCTCATCAATTGCCTGTTCTAGTCAAGGACGTGGCTGTTAATACTTGTCAGCTGTTTCATGTATCATTCATCCTTATTTTCTCCATTATAGTTATTGTTTGGTTCTTCACAAGTCTTGTTTGTGACAACTTCAGACCAGATGGTTCTCCACAAGTCTGTGTTTGTGAACACTTCAGACCAGATGGTTCTCCACAAGTCTGTGTTTGTGAACACTTCAGACCAGATGGTTCTCAACAAGTCTGTGTTTGTGAACACTTCAGACCAGATAGTTCTCCACAAGTCTGTGTTTGTGAACACTTCAGACCAGATGGTTCTCCACAAGTCTGTGTTTGTGAACACTTCAGACCAGATGGTTCTCCACAAGTCTGTGTTTGTGAACACTTCAGACCAGATGGTTCTCCACAAGTCTGTGTTTGTGAACACTTCAGACCAGATGGTTCTCCACAAGTCTGTGTTTGTGAACACTTCAGACCAGATGGTTCTCCACAAGTCTGTGTTTGTGACAACTTCAGACCAGATGGTTCTCCACAAGTCTGTGTTTGTGAACACTTCAGACCAGATGGTTCTCCACAAGTCTGTGTTTGTGAACACTTCAGACCAGATGGTTCTCCACAAGTCTGTGTTTGTGACAACTTCAGACCAGATGGTTCTCCACAAGTCTGTGTTTGTGAACACTTCAGACCAGATGGTTCTCCACAAGTCTGTGTTTGTGAACACTTCAGACCAGATGGTTCTCCACAAGTCTGTGTTTGTGAACACCTCAGACCAGATGGTTCTCCACAAGTCTGTGTTTGTGAACACTTCAGACCAGATGGTTCTCCACAAGTCTGTGTTTGTGAACACTTCAGACCAGATGGTTCTCCACAAGTCTGTGTTTGTGACAACTTCAAGCCCTATTCTGCGTGGAGATGTCTGTGTTGAATCCCTACAGCTTCAATCTTTAGCAGGCCACGCTTTTCGTCATGAAGTAGAACACGTCTGACGGTAGCGATGGATTGAGTTACGCCCACCAGGTAAACAAAGATGTGA
Source organism: Ariolimax columbianus (assembly GCA_036924085.1). Classification (NCBI taxonomy): domain Eukaryota; kingdom Metazoa; phylum Mollusca; class Gastropoda; order Stylommatophora; family Arionidae; genus Ariolimax; species Ariolimax columbianus. The sequence goes on from JAVGWX010000003.1 coordinate 4,239,776, forward strand.
CGAGCACAATGTTTACCAGAACACATCACAAGTCCTAGAAACCAAACTTTACTAGGCAGCTTACAGTCTGCACTGACTCCAGCACTGTGTCCACCCCCCACAAGGGACGGCCACTGACTCCAGCACTGTACCCCCCCCCCCCACAAGGGACGGCTACTGACTCCAGCACTGTACCCACCCATCCCCCACAAGGGACGGCCACTGACTCCAGCACTGTACCCACCCACCACAAGGGATGGTCTCTGACTCCACCCCCCCCCCCCACAACGGACGGTTGTCATATTTATAAAGTGAATATCCTGTTTTGTTCATTCACCACACTTTGATGATATCATGGTTTTGTTTGTGTAATGTTACGATGTTTTTGTCTGTGTAATGTTACGATGTTTTTGTTTGTGTAATGTTACGATGTTTTTGTCTGTGTAATGTTACGATGTTTTTGTTTGTGTAGTGTTAGTATGCTTTTGTTTTTGTAATGTGACTCTATTTTCCCAAAATAATGAAGCTCTTCTAGAACTATAAAGATGAGGTACATGATTGGCCATTTGTCAACTCTGATATGACATGTTTTGTTTCTGCCCACAGCTCCGATGCCCGGTTTAGGAGGCATAGGCGGTATGACAGGCATGGGCGGCATGCTCCCCCTTTTGATGGGCAGGAGTGGGATGGGCGGAGAAGGGATGATGGGGTACCTTCTGATGTCAATGATGAGTCAAGGCGGAGGAGCCTCAAACATCATGATGCCGCTTATGATGGCAATAAGGGGTGGCGGCGGAAGTGAGATGATGCCCCTCTTGATGAGGATGCTGCAAGGAGTTGCCGGTGGTGGTGGAACCAGTGGTTTAATGAGCAACCCAATGTTGATGATGTCAATGATGCAGGGTGGTGATCAGATGACAAGACTGCTTCCTCTTCTACTCATGAACCAGCAAGGCCCCGGATCTGGTCCAGCCGATCCAACCAACCCGTCCGCTGGTGGTGGGGGTGCCATGAGCAGTATGACCCCTCTGCTTCTCTCAGGTGCAATGGGAGCATAGCAAATACAGCAACAACGACATCCACCACTCATGCCAAGTCCCGTTCTAGCACCATCAGGTTTTAAAACGTACAAGTACAGATTGACGTAAAACAAAAATAGTTTTGTTGTTTGTTTGACTCTTTCTTTCTTCCTTCCTTTCTTTCTTTCTGTCTTTCTTTTTTCTTTCTTTCTTTTTTCTTTCTTTCTTTCTTTCTTTCTTTTTTCTTTCTTTCTTTCTTCCTTTCTTTCTCTCTTTCTTTCTTTTTTCCTTTCTTTCTTTTGTAGCAGACCCTCTGCTTGCCCTGGCCGCGATCTAACTTAAAACATTCTCACACTCATCCACATCATCATGACCATACTCAGTAAATGACGTATCAAATAGCAGGTGGCATATTTATTATATCATACTCATATCATACAACGAGTAGAGAAATTACAAACACAATATAATACATATCTTAACTAAACATTCTACTAAAACGGGAATTGTAAGCATTAGCTATTGAAGGAATTCCCAACTATCTAAAAACCCAGTTCTATTGCCTTGCAATTACATCACACACACATCGCCTTAACTGCGTCTTCAACACACCTTATCAAATACTCTTCCTCACTGAAATCCCCTCAGGCGGGCGATCTCGACATAACTCGTTCACAATGTGTCCTTGCTTACAAACACACTTTCACATTATCTATTAATGCAAAACTCACACACCTATTTGAGCGATCCTGTTCTATCACTAAACATTCGTCCAACCGTCTATCAATCGCTCCTCTAAGTCGGTGAGTTAAACATACTATCCACATTCAGTCTCTCTCTCTCTCCAGCCTCACTCTCTCTCCCCTCCAGCCTCTCGAGCTAAACTTTGTCTCGAGTTATATATCCTCAAGCAAGACCAGAGCTTGACCAATCGATCTCAGGTATGGTCATCTTCAATTCCAATTGGCACGAAACACTTTGCACACCTGTCACTCATTCTCTCGCAGCAAGCCCCGTTGCCAATTTCGTCTGTCAATCAATCTCCCCCTACCAATATCGGAAGGCCAGTGGTCAGTTTCTACCTGTCCACATTCCTTAACCCAACTCTGTTCTCCTTTGCTGAGACAGTGAGTGACCTTGACATGCATTCATGTAGCTTTAAGCTTTAACATGTTCAGGCATCCTAAACTCCCCTTGCTCCGGCGGGAACTGTTACATTACCTCCCTAAACTACAGACCGAAACATGGATGGTCATTTTTTTCATCTGGCAAATGACCACCATTTTCGTCTCTACTATCCAAAATGTAAACACTACTCCTGTTTACAACTTCACTCACATCGTACATGCCTAAAAAGACATGTCATTTGATACATATAAACTTTTTGTAATACATACACAATCAATACAAGCAGAAGAAAAACACTGTGGCTGGGCGTTTTTACAACACAAACCACCACTTTTACATCGTTTTGCAGTCAAATACACCAAAGTCTGTCCCTGCGGGACCTTGAACTCATCAAAACAGAAACACCTTAAGGAATTCTCCTTACTCATTTGAGGTCTACATACCTCGCCCTGTTTCCCGTGCCTTCCTCTAAGGACACGAACCTTCATTGTTACACTCGACCAGTTCAGGTCAATTTTCTCAGGCGGTCTCATTACACGCCTGGCCGACGATTCACTTCATACTAACTCCTGTGAGGCCACGAATTTACGTGGGTTATCCTCAGGCTAGTTATCATTGTCTCTCTTGACAGCTATCCCCTCTCAAAGAAAACAGCAAAATTCTTTATGTTTCCCACAAAAACGATATTTGACAACATATGTCATAGTCAATATTAAAACTTCTGATCAATGTAGTCTTCTCTGCAAAGACTCCACATACATGTGATTCTGGAACTCGTGGTGACTTGTGCTTGCGGAGGCCTACAGTCTGGATGAGATATACTGCTCTGTAGATCACCTATATAACCTGTATCAAATACCTGTAAACATGATGATTCAACAACAACAACAAAAAAAAACAACAAAATAAAGAAAAATTCAATGCATACTATATCGACCATACAACCCACTAAAAATGCAAGTAATACCATTAGTCAAAACCCAAACACCAAATGCAAATGTCAAAATATTTGCACACATACTCATGATATCAGTATTTCAGTCCGTATCACACCTTGATACTTATGTAAGGACACATAATCATGTTTAAACAAACCAACAACAATCAATTAAAGTGCAAGTAATACGCTTGTCAAAATCCAAATATCAAAATATTTACACACATAAACATGACCAAGTGCCATCAACCTTCACTCCTGCTCGTGCCCCACAGATGAGCACCTGTTAATGCCCCCTTTATAAGATACTAAACTATGACTAAGCTCTACTAGACTATGTCACTAAACTATGACTAAGTTGTAACTTAATCAGATACTAAACTATGTCTGAGTCAAAAGTCAAAAACCGAATCGTCCACCTGTCGAATTACGTCATGCTGTAACCCTACTAGTCCGGGTGCAGTCTTTGTCCCGAGGAATCAAAACCGAGTGTTGTGATCTAACTAATTCACCGCTATTTCCCCAAATTCCCCGTATCAAAGCTACCTGGTCAGATTTTAACCGAAACATCGCGTGCACGTGTTACCCCGCGTCGCGTAATCATTACCTGGCGCATCCAGCTATCCTGCGTCTCTTGTCCGTTTCTCTGTTCGGAAATGTCCCTGTGATCTCGTCAGTCTAGCTTCAGACTGGCCGTCCGTTTCTCTGGTCGGAAATGTCCCTTTGATCTCGGTCAGTCTAGCTTCGGACTGGCCATCCGTTTCTCTGGTCGGAAATGTCCCTTTGATCTCGGTCAGTCTAGCTTCAGACTGACCGTCCGTGGTACGCTCATTGTCTGGCGTTTACTTGAGACAACGAATTCAAAGGAATTTTTAACATCTGGTCATTCCTCCATCTCTATACCCTACCCCCTAATTATCCAAATCTCCGTTTCTCAAGGATAACGGTAGATGAAACAAATTTTATGCAAATGCATACATTAACTGGAGTTTCACATGATAGCCCTGTACTACCATGCGTGTAAGTACTCCACACGACTTTACCTAATTCCATTTCTGATTTCCATGTTTTTGGCTAGCGTCAGTAAACATTGCATCAACCGTTCCTTATCACTACTGCTTATTTTAACCAGACTATGCGTTGCCCCATCAGCTGTCTCTGATTGCTGCGCGATTTCCTCCTGTAAAACGCCCATCGTCTGGTCTGTTTGTTTCACGGTTTTTTGGTTCGTATCCACCGGTTCTCTGGTAGTGTTACGTACACTTACATCGTCCGCTACTTCAGCCTTCCGTCCATCTGTATTCACTATTTGTGGGAAAGACCTTTCACACTGTTCGTTTGACTGTTGGCTTATCTCGAACTGAGATCTTTTCATCTTTGCTTCGATGACTGGTTCGCTGTCCTGGCTGTGGTTAACCTTACTTTCCCTTTTCTTCGTTTTCTTTAGAAACTCTGTTCCTCCTTTGTTGGCTGCTGTTGGTGCGTCCGTTTCGCATTCCAACTGTGCGTCATTTCCACTTCCTTCCTCGGTGGCCGAAGGGTTGTCCCTTCTTTCGGTCTGTTCAACAACTTCTCCCGCATGGCTAGGCCCTGCTACCATTCTTCCTCCTCTCATTTCCTCTTTATCTGACGAATCTCTGACTATTTCCTTGTTCGATTCTTCGTCGACTTTAACTAATTTTCTACCAGGCTTGACCACAAGTTCCTGGTAAACTTGGCCCCTTTCAGCACGCCCGACCATGTTAATCGACGTAATACCCTCTTCCTGAATTCTAGGCCTACGCTGTCCAATGATGTAACATTTCATCTGGACCTCTGAGCGAACGTTTGTCTCGTTTGCATTGCGTAATCTGCCCTCCGTCCCTAACTTTTCTGGATACACAAAATCTGTATCTCTTTCTTTCCGTCCATCCGCCTCGTGCTCAAAGTCTCTTTGATAGCTCCTGTCCTGCCTCTCCATCTGTAACCGTGCAAAAGGCCTCTTGTGGGCTAAGAATCTGCCCGATTCAAACTTCTGCCCAACCATTCCTCCTCCTCTCACTTGACTTGGCCTCTGCACCTGGGTCAAACTCCTACTCTTTTCGCCCCCTCTTTCCAGTCGTTCATACACGTCCGTCCTGAGATTTCCACCTCTGTCCCTCCACGGATCGGAATGTGGAAGTAGTACGGGCTTCCTACTCACTTTCCTACCACTCTGTCCCCTTCTAAAATACTGGGCCGTGTTTACTCCTGTGATTTCTTGATTTCTTCTCTCCTTCCTAGCTGGTTTGAAAGCTCTGTTTTCAAACTGTTGCAACAGCTCTCGCAGCTTCCATTGGAGGTCTTTTTCCTGTCTTTCCAGCCGAATAACTCTGCCTGTTAGTTCTCTTAGCTGGTTTTGTAGTTGACTTTTGTCCTTCAACTTATCGCTGACTGTAGCTCGTGCCATGAAAGGCTTGTTTTTGACAAACAGTCCTCTTCTCCAGATAACGTTCGTGTTCCGAATTATATTTATGCATCCTATAGACAAATGTCCAAAAGCTAGACAATGATAACATTGTTTAACATTGTCCAACCTCGACATACTGAATAAACCCGTCTGGCCCACCAAATAAAATTTACAAGACTGTCAAGTACGCACAAAATCTTGTCAATAATACAACAATGGGTGGAAGAAAAATGTCACACTTACCAGTCAGATGATTGGAAAAGCTGTCTATGGTTCTAACACTCTAACCACTAGCTACTCCTCTATTCCTAATTACACACACAAGTTATATATAACTGCGACACTTGTGTTAAACAGGCAATTAAAGATCTGTAGCTACACACTATATTTATAAAACTATAACTATCCGTGGTCACTGGCACCAAAATAATAATAACGTGTAGCAGACCCTCTGCTTGCCCTGGCCGTGATCTAACTTAAAACATTCTCACACTCATCCACATCATCATGACCATACTCAGTAAATGACGTATCAAACAGCAGGTGGCATATTTATTATATCATACTCATATCATACAACGAGTAGAGAAATTACAAACACAATATAATACATATCTTAACTAAACATTCTACTAAAACGGGAATTGTAAGCATTAGCTATTGAAGGAATTCCCAACTATCTAAAAACCCAGTTCTATTGCCTTGCAATTACATCACACACACATCGCCTTAACTGCGTCTTCAACACACCTTATCAAATACTCTTCCTCACTGAAATCCCCTCAGGCGGGCGATCTCGACATAACTCGTTCACAATGTGTCCTTGCTTACAAACACACTTTCACATTATCTATTAATGCAAAACTCACACACCTATTTGAGCGATCCTGTTCTATCACTAAACATTCGTCCAACCGTCTATCAATCGCTCCTCTAAGTCGGTGAGTTAAACATACTATCCACATTCAGTCTCTCTCTCTCTCCAGCCTCACTCTCTCTCCCCTCCAGCCTCTCGAGCTAAACTTTGTCTCGAGTTATATATCCTCAAGCAAGACCAGAGCTTGACCAATCGATCTCAGGTATGGTCATCTTCAATTCCAATTGGCACGAAACACTTTGCACACCTGTCACTCATTCTCTCGCAGCAAGCCCCGTTGCCAATTTCGTCTGTCAATCAATCTCCCCCTACCAAAATCGGAAGGCCAGTGGTCAGTTTCTACCTGTCCACATTCCTTAACCCAACTCTGTTCTCCTTTGCTGAGACAGTGAGTGACCTTGACATGCATTCATGTAGCTTTAAGCTTTAACATGTTCAGGCATCCTAAACTCCCCTTGCTCCGGCGGGAACTGTTACACTTTCTTTCTTTCTTTTTTCTTTCTTTCTTTTTTCTTTCTTTCTTTCTTTCTTTCTTTCTTTCTTTCTTTCTTCCTTTCTTTCTTTCTTTTTTCTGTTTGATTTTTCTTTCTTTCTTTCTTTTTTCTTTCTTTCTTTCTTTCTTTCTTTCTTTCTTTCTTTTTTCTGTTTGTTTTTCTTTCTTTCTTTCTTTTTTCTTTCCTTCTTTCTTTTTTCTGTTTGTTTTTCTTTCTTTCTTTCTTTCTTCCTTTCTTTCTTTCTTTCTTTCTTTTGTCTGTTTGTTTTTCTTTCTTTCTTTCTTTCTTTTTTCTGTTTGTTTTTCTTTCTTTCTTTCTTTTCTTTCTTTCTTTCTTTCTTTCTTTCATCTGTGTACGCAAGAACTGACAAGATGTATGCCAATATGCGAGGAGCGTCACACCTTGGACACCCTCTGTAGAAGAACTATGACGATATCAATGTAAAACGATTGATTAGAAGGATATTATAGATGGTGAAGAGGGTGATGGGATGGCTAGTTGTTTTAGACAATTTGTCCACACCAGCCATACATGACGCACCATCAGCGTGTCATTATCACTCTCGACAAGGAATGTGTCCGTTCTAGAAGCCACTTTCCATTTAAACACGTTGGTGGCCTTGTGTGTGGTCCGTGGGCCACAGGATGCCATTTAAACAGACTCCAGGAGTGTACTCCAAGCCATCTCAAGCCACAAACAAGATAGACTCCAGGAGTGTACTCCAAGCCATCTCAAGCCACAAACAAGATAGACTCCAGGAGTGTACTCCAAGCCATCTCAAGCCACAAACAAGATATACTCCAGGAGTGTACTCCAAGTCATCTCAAGCCACAAACAAGATAGACTCCAGGAGTGTACTCCAAGCCATCTCAAGCCACAAACAAGATAGACTCTCACATGAAATAAAATACAACATTGGTTTGCTGTCTCTAAAAACAGAGTTAGTCCTTCAGTGGATTCCGGCCCTGTGGGATCCATGGAAACGAGAAAGCAGATGAGCTCACAAAAGCCGGAAGTGGCGGCACGCAGACTCCCTATCCACAGAGCTATAAAGAAGCAAAGACACTCATCAAGCGATCCATGAGGACGGAATGGAGAGACCAGTATAACGAATACAAGCCAGAAAATGACAGCATAGACAAACTTGGCAGAGATGGGCAGACAAAGATCTTCAGACTGAGAACGGGACATTGTAGACTCAAGACCCACCTCCATAGAATGGGTCTCAGAGACACTGCCATGTGTGATTGTGGAGCACCCAAGCAAACACCAGAACATATTCTGCAAGAATGCCTTACCTAAGCAGACCAAAGAGAGACAGTCTCGAATTATTCATTACTGTTATGAAAATCTCATGATCATCACGTGTCATGCATAGTGGCTCTGGCTATCACTTCCATGAACAACCATCGCATCCTTGAACATTTTAGTATTTTCACGGGGTATCTTGTCATGTCATACCAGATCTGACATCTCAGTTTATGTCATCCTTTCTTCCCCTCCACCTTGCCATGCCATACTGTATCTGCCCTCTTCATATATTTAGGCAGCACCATTTATACGTCAGGAGACACATAGGCAGATGTAAGGGCTAGAATTGAAAAGGCAAGTAAAGCATTCCTGTTCATCATGTAGCCTGCCCTTTATAGAACGTCGCTCCCATCACAGCCCGTCTGAAAGAAACTCGTTCCCTTGCCAAAACTCCAGCCTCCGCCACAGTCAAACCCAGGCATTCCTGGATATCTTGGTGCCATCGTCTTCTTGGTCTACCCCTTCCTCTTTTGCCTGGCACCATACCTTCCATCACCGTTCTCTCAAGACCGTTGTGTCTCTTGATGTGACCAAAGTATTTGCATTTTCTAGCTAAAATGGAAATTAATAAACCAGTTCTCCGCTATTCTCAACTCTTGTCGAATGTCTATATTTATCTTTTTCTCTGTCCAGGGTATTCTGAGGATCTTTCTGTAACATTTTGACTCAAAAGAATCGATTCTTTGTCTGGAAGTTTTGATAATCGTCCATGATTCGCAGCCATACGCTGCCACAGGAAAAACACAGGCTCTCAAGACTTTTACTTTTATCGTTTTGTTGGTGCCCTGCCATAATTTCTTCAGGCTGTTCAGTCTTTGCATTGCCATGGCTAGTCTTCTTCTGATTTCTTTCGAGCAGTCGCCATTTTTGTCAATTCTGGAGCCCAGATATTCAAAATGTGCGACCTGGTCTATTTCCTCATCACCCACTGTAAATTTATGTTGACATTGTGTTTCGTCGGTGGTCATTATCTTTGTTTTATTTATGTTTATAAACAGGTTTTGATCTTTACAGTGTCCATTTACGGCTGAAATTAGCTGTTCTAGCCCGTCTGCACTTTCTGATAGTATCACTGTGTCATCTGCGTATCGTAACTCTGGAATTTCGTACCCCCCGATCGTAAATGGGTCGAATCTTTCAATGTTCTCGCCTTCTCGAACATTTCTCATTATACATTCCACATATATGTTGTATAGATAAGGTGAGAGGATACATCCCTGTCTTACTCCCACGTTGTACTGCAAACCAATCTGATGTATGTCCAGATACTCGGACAGCGGCTTGTTGATCTTGGTATAATGTTTCAATGAGATAAATAATATGCACAGGAAACCCCATTTCCTTCATGATTCTTCACAGATTGTGATGTTTTACAGTATCGTCACTGAATTATATTTGAGAATACAGGGAAATTAAGACAAACCATATTAATATTAAACTAAACTAAACTATTGTTTAATTTCACTGTCAAGTCAGTACTCCTGTACGGAGCAGAAACTTCAAGAGCAAAAACGACACTACAGAGGAAACCCCAGGCCTTCGTGGATAAAAGTACACGAAGAATAAATCGTATAGGCTGGCAAGACATGGCGAGGAATGAGGACCTATGGGGAATGAGGACCAATGGGGAATGAGGACCAATGAGGAATGAGGACCTATGGGGAATGATGACCAATGGGGAATGAGGACCAATGAGGAATGAGGACCTATGGGGAATGATGACCAATGGGGAATGAGGACCAATGGGGAATGAGGACCAATGAGGAATGAGGACCTATGGGGAATGATGACCAATGGGGAATGAGGACCAATGAGGAATGAGGACCTATAGAGAATGAGAACCTATGGGGAATGAGGACCAATGAGGAATGAGGACCTATAGAGAATGAGAACCTATGGGGAATGATGACCAATGGGGAATGAGGACCAATGAGGAATGAGGACCTATGGGGAATGATGACCAATGGGGAATGAGGACCAATGAGGAATGAGGACCTATAGAGAATGAGAACCTATGGGGAATGAGGACCAATGAGGAATGAGGACCTATGGGGAATGATGACCAATGGGGAATGAGGACCAATGAGGAATGAGGACCTATAGAGAATGAGAACCTATGGGGAATGAGGACCAATGAGGAATGAGGACCTATAGAGAATGAGAACCTATGGGGAATGATGACCTATGGGGAATGATGACCTATAAGTAATGAGGACCTATGAGGAATGATGACCTATAGGGAAAGAGAACCTATGGGGAATGAGGACCTATGGGGAATGAGCCAACAGTAACCAGGGGAGCAAGAAATCAAATAAAGACAATGGGGCTGCATAGGATACATGCTACAAACAATACACCAGAAAACATGGTCGCACCAGCTATGATAGGCAATCCACCCCTGGGTTCTGCAGACCGTTTTACAAACCAGACATGGGATTGTACCCCTGGGTTCTGCAGACCGTTTTACAAACCAGACCAGATTTGGGATTGTGCCACTGGGTTCTCCTGACCCCTTTACAAACCATAGATGGGATTGTACCCCTGGTTTTCCTGACCCCTTCGCGAACAGAACATGTGATCTTATCCCAGGGCTCTGCTAACTCTATTCGACCAAGACATAGCCTTTTCACTAGTAGTGATCAGATTTCTTATTTTGCTTATTATAGGGAGTCCAGCACCCGCACCAATGGGCAGTGGTACAATTGGCCCTGATATATAGTGAGATAACGTCTCTGTCTGTAGTTCTGACTCTTTAGCTCCACCTAAACATTTATGGAGGTGGTCATGTGGTAACTATGTCCCTTCTCTGCTGACTGGTCAGCAGTCAATCTTATTCAGCTACACCTCCTTGCAATCTGACTACCCGAGCTACTTCCTGTCATTCTAAATGTGACAGCCTGACGTTCGATGTGTTTCCACTAGCCCCTCTATCTGCACTCTAGACACCAGATAATACAATCAAATAGGCTGGTCTAGATCGCCCCCCCCCCCGTCCCATTTGTAGCGCACCATTCTTTAAGACACACTGGTCTGACTAACCCAGAGGTGACGAGATGGTGAACTCTAACTAAACTGTTCCCTTCTGAATGAAATATTTGATTCTCGTTCAAATTATGTTGAGCTCCAGAGAATAAGCTGCTGGTTCTAACCCCTATGCTCCCTGACACACGACCCTGTTACATTTACCCAACTTATGAATATATAAAAACCAACCTCACTGAACGAGCACACTATGCTCACGTTGTTCAACTCCAACATATTAACTCCAACATATTAACTCCAACATATTAACTCCAACCTATTAACAAGACAGACATGTTGTTCATGTGAATGCTAGAAACTATTAAAGACTTTGGAAAGGAAACTAAATGCATTTGGAAATAGTAGTCTTAGAAAACTGTTGAATATTGCCTGGGAGAATTGAAAAGCCATCAACAATATGTTTCTTCGCTTATTATACAAAACTGGGGACAAACATCTGACATGTTCTTAGAATGCCCAGCAACAGAGTTCTTCTGCTAACGTGTATGTGGTTACCATCTGGCAGCAAGAGAAGAGGCTCTCCGCAGAGCAATCGTCAGAGAGGGCTCCATTGTGGGTTTAATCAAGATGTTTGAATTGAAATAGTAATGTCACACAGATCAAACTGAAGAGCACTGGTTTCTGCTGAATGTGTCGTGTTTGGCACTATAAGATGTGCCGCTAATAAAAGTGTGTCCTGCCCTTTTAAGGTAAAAGAGGGAGGCGCTAGCAAGTCACGTGACCTTATCTGCGCTATCCTTGCAAAAACTGCAGTATGAAGTATATCAGGGGAGCTGGCCTTGAACTCCGTACTCACTTCTGTCAACCTGTAAATGACATTTCAACAACTTTCGCTCTCCTGTTGCTAGCCACTTCACTTGTCCTGAACACCAGGGCAGAGCAGATATCAGAGGAGTCACTGGCATCGTCTCCTGATTCTTCGATTATCTGCACCGGTTTGAGTTAGAGAATCGTTTGATTTCTTTATCGGATGCTTGAACCTCATTGTTCGAATTAATTCCATGCACATTGTCTAGGCTACCTTTTTTCATTCCGTTATTCTTTCTCTTTCATTTCACGTAATTTACATATATATCTCTCTCTCTCTCCCTCTCTCTCTCTCGCTCTCTCTCTCTCATTTTTGTTTATAGATTACTTTCCATATCGTTAAGTGTAAGGCGTCTTTGTGTGCATGTGCCTGTTTATATATATAAACCCATAGGCCACCCTTAGACCGCTAAGGTTGTATCAACTGCGCAGCTAATTTTATGTTGTGTAACGCATTTGAATATTGAAATGTATTTGTTGCTATTATATGTATACCTAATTGTTTTGATAAAAATACTCTAATTCATCCAATTCTGCCAATCAGTATGTCCACAGTGGATTATATTAATCATCCGAATCTGTCGATTCAAAGAGGTTGATAATTGTTACTGGCTGGACAAATTGTAATCCATTTCGTTGCCAGAACTGTACTTCATCCCCGAGCACATGTTCAACACACTTCTTCCAGAACTGAATGTCTATTTTTGAAAGGTGCTCACGTGTCAGCACTTCAACATCACACATTTTAAATGTCCTGTTCTGTTTTGTAACTTGTCCTTTGACTTTAGCCCACACAAGCTCTAATGTTAATTTTAGTTTCCGAAGAGTAAAAAGTTGATTTTTCGTCAACAGTTTCAATATCTCCCGTTTTATGATATTTCTGTCAAAATAGTCAAATTTCGTTTCTTTCTTTGCTTGATATGAATGCACTCTGTCCTGTCCAATCCAACGTTAAAAGGATGATCTATCTAGAGTAAAACACCAATTGCGTTCATTTCTCTGGGTCATGAATATCGCAATACACATGTCCCACCTTACATTCCCCGCGGAAGAACTGTTATAGTAAAACGGTAACCTTCTGCATTGTTATAAATGTACAAACTCATTTTGAAATTGATAGCAATGAAAAATTTGAAAAAAACAACAACTATATGCTACAATAACCACATCTCAAACTATTAATGTGTATTGATTGGCATCCTGTCAGTCGCGAGAGACAATAGACTTCACGCTATACGCCTATAACTATTTTTCCATCTCGTTGCCAGTACTGTTCGATTTCCTGAAGCACATGTTCAACACACTTCCTGGAGCACATGTTTAACACACTTCCTGGAGCACATGTTCAACACACTTCCTGGAGCACATGTTAAACACACATCCTGGAGCACATGTTTAACACACTTCCTGGAGCACATGTTCAACACACTTCCTGGGGCACATGTTCAACACACTTCCTGGAGCACATGTTCAACACACTTCCTGGAGCACATATTCAACTAACTTCCTAGAGCACATGTTGAACACACTTCTTGGAGCACATGTTGAACACACTTCCTGAAGCACATATTCAACACACTTGCTGGAGCACATGTTCAACACACTTGCTGGAGCACATGTTCAACACACTTCTTGGAGAACATATTCAACACACCTCCTGGATCATATGTTCAACACACTTCCTGGAGCACATGTTCAACACACTTCCTGGAGCACATGTTCAACACACTTTAGCACATTTTCAACACACTTCCTGGAGCACATATTCAACACACTTCCTGGAGCACATGTTCAACACACTTCCTGAAGCACATGTTAAACACACTTCCTGGAGCACATGTTCAACACACTTCCTGGAACACATGTTCAACACACTTCCTGGAGCACATGTTCAACACACTTCCTGGAGCACATATCAACACACTTCCTGAAGCACATGTTCAACACACTTCCTGGAGCACATGTTCAACACACTTCCTGGAGCACATATCAACACACTTCCTGAAGCACATGTTCAACACACTTCATGGAGCATATGTTCAACACACTTCCTGGAGCACATGTTCAACACACTTCCTGAAGCACATGTTCAACACACTTTAGCACATGTTCAACACACTTCCTGGAGCACATGTTCAAAACACTTCCTGGAGCACATGTTCAACACACTTCCTGGAGCACATGTTCAACACACTTTATTGAGCACATATTCAACACACTTCCTGGAGCATATGTTCAACACACTTCCTGGAGCACATGTTCAACACACTTCCTGGAGCACATGTTCAACACACTTCCTGGAGCACATGTTCAAAACACTTCCTGGAGCACATGTTCAACACTTCCTGGAGCACATGTTCAACACACTTTATTGAGCACATATTCAAAACACTTCCTGGAGCATATGTTCAACACACTTCCTGGAGCACATGTTCAACACACGTCCTGGAGCACATGTTCAACACACTTGTTGTAGCACATGTTGAACACACTTCCTGGAGCACATGTTGAACACACTTCCTGGAGCACATGTTCAACACACTTCTTGGAGCACATGTTCAACACACTTCCTGGAGCACATGTTCAACACACTTCCTGGAGCACATATTCAATACACTTCCTGAAGCACATGCTCAACACACTTCCTGGAGCACATGTTCAACACACTTCCTGGAGCACATGTTAAACACACTTCCTGGAGCACATGTTCAACACACTTCCTGGAACACATGATCAACACACTTCCTGGAGCACATGTTCAACACACTTCCTGGAGCACATATCAACACACTTCCTGAAGCACATGTTCAACACACTTCCTGGAGCACATGTTCAACACACTTCCTGGAGCACATGTTCAACACATTTCCTGAAGCACATATTCAACACACTTCCTGGAGCATGTGTTCAACACACGTCCTGGAGCACAAGTTCAACACACTTCCTGGAGCGCATGTTCAACACTTCCTGGAGCACATATTCAACACACTTCCTGAAGCACATGTTCAACACACTTCCTGGAGCACATGTTCAACACACTTCCTGGAGCACATGTTTAACACACTTCCTGGAGCACATATTCAACACACTTCCTGGAGCACATGTTCAACACACTTTAGCACATGTTCAACACACTTCCTGGAGCACATGTTCAAAACACTTCCTGGAGCACATGTTCAACACACTTCCTGGAGCACATGTTCAACACACTTTATTGAGCACATATTCAACACACTTCCTGGAGCATATGTTCAACACACTTCCTGGAGCACATGTTCAACACACTTTAGCACATGTTCAACACACTTCCTGGAGCACATGTTCAAAACACTTCCTGGAGCACATGTTCAACACACTTCCTGGAGCACATGTTCAACATACTTTATTGAGCACATATTCAACACACTTCCTGGAGCATATGTTCAACACACTTCCTGGAGCACATGTTCAACACACGTCCTGGAGCACATGTTCAACACACTTCTTGTAGCACATGTTCAACACACTTCCTGGAGCACATGTTCAACACACTTGCTGGAGCACATGTTCAACACACTTCTTGGAGCACATGTTCAACACACTTCCTGGAGCACATGTTCAACACACTTCCTGGAGCACATATTCAATACACTTCCTGAAGCACATGTTCAACACACTTCCTGGAGCACATGTTCAACACACTTCCTAGAGCACATGTTCAACACACTTCCTGGAGCACATGTTCAACACACTTCCTGGAGCACATGTTCAACACACTTCTTGTAGCACATGTTCAACACACTTCCTGGAGCACATGTTCAACACACTTGCTGGAGCACATGTTCAACACACTTCTTGGAGCACATGTTCAACACACTTCCTGGAGCACATGTTCAACACACTTCCTGGAGCACATATTCAATACACTTCCTGAAGCACATGTTCAACACACTTCCTGGAGCACATGTTCAACACACTTCCTAGAGCACATGTTCAACACACTTCCTGGAGCACATGTTCAACACACTTCCTGGAGCACATGTTCAACACACTTCCTGGAGCACATGTTGAACACACTTCTTGAAGCACATGTTGAACACACTTCCTGAAGCACATATTCAACACACTTGCTGGAGCGCATGTTCAACACACTTGCTGGAGCACATGTTCAACACACTTCTTGGAGCACATATTCAACACACTTCCTGGAGCATATGTTCAACACACTTCCTGGAGCACATGTTCAACACACTTTAGCACATGTTCAACACACTTCCTGGAGCACATATTTAACACACTTCCTGGAGCACATGTTCAACACACTTCCTGGAGCACATGTTCAACACACTTCCTGGAGGACATGTTCAACACACTTTAGCACATGTTCAACACACTTCCTGGAGCACATGTTCAACACACTTCCTGGAGCACAAGTTCAACACACTTCCTGGAGCGCATGTTCAACACACTTCCTGGAGCACATATTCAACACACTTCCTGAAGCACATGTTCAACACACTTCCTGGAGCACATGTTCAACACACTTCCTGGAGTACATGTTCAACACACTTCCTGGAGCACATGTTCAATACACTTCCTGGAGCACATATTCAACAAACTACCTGGAGCACATGTTCAACACACTTCCTGAAGCATATGTTCAACACACTTCCTGGAGCACATGTTTAACACACTTCCTGGAGCACATGTTCAACACACTTTAGCACATGTTCAACACACTTCCTGGAGCACATATTCAACACACTTCCTGGAGCACATGTTCAACACACTTCCTGGAGCACATGTTAAACACACTTCCTGGAGCACATGTTCAACACACTTCCTGGAACACATGTTCAACACACTTCCTGGAGCACATGTTCAACACACTTCCTGGAGCACATATCAACACACTTCCTGAAGCACATGTTCAACGAATTTCCTGGAGCACATGTTCAACACACTTCCTGGAGCACATGTTCAACACATTTCCTGAAGCACATATTCTACACACTTCCTGGAGCATGTGTTCAACACACGTCCTGGAGCACAAGTTCAACACACTTCCTGGAGCGCATGTTCAACACACTTCCTGGAGCACATATTCAACACACTTCCTGAAGCACATGTTCAACACACTTCCTGGAGCACATGTTCAACACACTTCCTGGAGCACATGTTCAACACACTTCCTGGAGCACATGTTCAACACACTTCCTGGAGCACATGTTCAACACACTTTAGCACATGTTCAACACACTTCCTGGAGCACATGTTCAAAACACTTCCTGGAGCACATGTTCAACACACTTCCTGGAGCACATGTTCAACACACTTTATTGAGCACATATTCAACACACTTCCTGGAGCATATGTTCAACACACTTCCTGGAGCACATGTTCAACACACTTTAGCACATGTTCAACACACTTCCTGGAGCACATGTTCAAAACACTTCCTGGAGCACATGTTCAACACACTTCCTGGAGCACATGTTCAACATACTTTATTGAGCACATATTCAACACACTTCCTGGAGCATATGTTCAACACACTTCCTGGAGCACATGTTCAACACACGTCCTGGAGCACATGTTCAACACACTTTTGTAGCACATGTTCAACACACTTCCTGGAGCACATGTTCAACACACTTCCTGGAGCACATGTTCAACACACTTCTTGGAGCACATGTTCAACACACTTCCTGGAGCACATGTTCAACACACTTCCTGGAGCACATATTCAATACACTTCCTGAAGCACATGTTCAACACACTTCCTGGAGCACATGTTCAACACACTTCCTGGAGCACATGTTCAACACACTTCCTGGAGCACATGTTAAACACACTTCTTGAAGCACATGTTGAACACACTTCCTGAAGCACATGTTCAACACACTTGCTGGAGCGCATGTTCAACACACTTGCTGGAGCACATGTTCAACACACTTCTTGGAGCACATATTCAACACACTTCCTGGAGCATATGTTCAACACACTTCCTGGAGCACATGTTCAACACACTTTAGCACATGTTCAACACACTTCCTGGAGCACATATTTAACACACTTCCTGGAGCACATGTTCAACACACTTCCTGGAGCACATTTTCAACACACTTCCTGGAGGACATGTTCAACACACTTTAGCACATGTTCAACACACTTCCTGGAGCACATGTTCAACACACTTCCTGGAGCACAAGTTCAACACACTTCCTGGAGCGCATGTTCAACACACTTCCTGGAGCACATATTCAACACACTTCCTGAAGCAAATATTCAACACACTTCCTGGAGCACATGTTCAACACACTTCCTGGAGCACATGTTCAACACACTTCCTGGAGCACATGTTCAATACACTTCCTGGAGCACATATTCAAAAAACTACCTGGAGCACATGTTCAACACACTTCCTGAAGCATATGTTCAACACACTTCCTGGAGCACATGTTTAACACACTTCCTGGAGCACAAGTTCAACACACTTCCTGGAGCACATGTTAAACACACATCCTGGAGCACATGTTCAACACACGTCCTGGAGCACATGTTCAACACACTTTTGTAGCACATGTTCAACACACTTCCTGGAGCACATGTTCAACACACTTCCTGGAGCACATGTTCAACACACTTCTTGGAGCACATGTTCAACACACTTCCTGGAGCACATGTTCAACACACTTCCTGGAGCACATATTCAATACACTTCCTGAAGCACATGTTCAACACACTTCCTGGAGCACATGTTCAACACACTTCCTGGAGCACATGTTCAACACACTTCCTGGAGCACATGTTAAACACACTTCTTGAAGCACATGTTGAACACACTTCCTGAAGCACATGTTCAACACACTTGCTGGAGCGCATGTTCAACACACTTGCTGGAGCACATGTTCAACACACTTCTTGGAGCACATATTCAACACACTTCCTGGAGCATATGTTCAACACACTTCCTGGAGCACATGTTCAACACACTTTAGCACATGTTCAACACACTTCCTGGAGCACATATTTAACACACTTCCTGGAGCACATGTTCAACACACTTCCTGGAGCACATTTTCAACACACTTCCTGGAGGACATGTTCAACACACTTTAGCACATGTTCAACACACTTCCTGGAGCACATGTTCAACACACTTCCTGGAGCACAAGTTCAACACACTTCCTGGAGCGCATGTTCAACACACTTCCTGGAGCACATATTCAACACACTTCCTGAAGCAAATATTCAACACACTTCCTGGAGCACATGTTCAACACACTTCCTGGAGCACATGTTCAACACACTTCCTGGAGCACATGTTCAATACACTTCCTGGAGCACATATTCAAAAAACTACCTGGAGCACATGTTCAACACACTTCCTGAAGCATATGTTCAACACACTTCCTGGAGCACATGTTTAACACACTTCCTGGAGCACAAGTTCAACACACTTCCTGGAGCACATGTTAAACACACATCCTGGAGCACATGTTTAACACACTTCCTGGAGCACATGTTCAACACACTTCCTGGGGCACATGTTCAACACACGTCCTGGAGCACATGTTCAACACACTTCCTGGAGCACATGTTCAACACACTTCCTGGAGCACATGTTGAACACACTTCTTGGAGCACATGTTGAACACACTTCCTGAAGCACATATTCAACACACTTGCTGGAGCACATGTTCAACACACTTGCTGGAGCACATGTTCAACACACTTCTTGGAGCACATGTTCAAGACACTTCTTGGAGCACATATTCAACACACTTCCTGGAGCATATGTTCAACACATTTCCTGGAGCACATGTTCAACACACTTCCTGGAGCACATGTTCAAAACACTTCCTGGAACAAATGTTCAACACACTTCCTGGAGCACATGTTCAACACACTTCCTGGAGCACATATCAACACACTTCCTGAAACACATGTTCAACACACTTCCTGGAGCACATGTTCAACACACTTTTTAAAGCACATATTCAACACACTTCCTGGAGCACATGTTCAAAACACTTCCTGGAGCACATGTTCAACACACTTCCTGGAGCACATGTTCAACACACATCCTGGAGCACATGTTCAACACACTTCCTGGAGCACATATTCAACACACTACCTGGAGCACATGTTCAACACACTTCCTGGAGCACATGTTCAACACACTTCCTGGAGCACATGTTCAACACACTTCCTGGAGCACATGTTCAACACACTTTATTGAGCACATATTCAACACACTTACTGGAGCATATGTTCAACACACTTCCTGGAGCTCATGTTCAACACACTTCCTGGAGCACATGTTCAACACACTTCCTGTAGCACATGTTCAACACACTTCCTGGAGCACATGTTCAACACACTGTATTGAGCACATATTCAACACACTTCCTGGAGCACATGTTCAACACATTTCTTGGAGAACATATTCAACACACTTCCTGGAGCACATGTTCAACACACTTCCTAGAGCACATATGCAACTCACTTCCTGAAGCACATATTCAACACACTTCCTGGAGCACATGTTCAACACACTTCCTGAAGCAGATGTTCAACACACTTCCTGGAGCACATGTTCAACACACTTCCTGGAGCACATGTTCAACACACTTTCTGGAGCACATGTTCAACACACTTCCTGGAGCACATATTCAACACACTTCCTGAAGCACATGTTCAACACACTTCCTGGAGCACATGTTCAACACACTTCCTGGAGCACATGTTCAACACACTTCCTGGAGCAAATGTTCAACACACATCCTGGAGCACATGTTCAACACACTTCCTGGAGCACATGTTGAACACACTTCTTGGAGCACATGTTGAACACACTTCCTGAAGCACATATTCAACACACTTGCTGGAGCACATGTTCAATACACTTGCTGGAGCACATGTTCAACACACTTCTTGGTGCACATATTCAACACACTTCCTGGAGCATATGTTCAACACACTTCCTGGAGCACATGTTCAACACACTTCCTGGAGCACATGTTCAACACACTTTAGCACATGTTCAACACACTTCCTGGAGCACATATTTAACACACTTCCTGGAGCACATGTTCAACACACTTCCTGGAGCACATGTTAAAAACACTTCCTGGAGCACATGTTCAACACACTTCCTGGAACACATGTTTAACACACTTCCTGGAGCAAATGTTCAACACACTTCCTGGAGCACATATCAACACACTTCCTGAAGCACATGTTCAACACACTTCCTGGAGCACATGTTCAACACACTTTTTGAAGCACATATTCAACAGACTTCCTGGAGCACATGTTCAACACACTTCCTGGAGCACATGTTCAACACACTTCCTGGAGCACATATTCAACACACTTCCTGGAGCACATGTTCAACACACTTCCTGGAGCACATGTTCAACACATTTCCTGAAGCACATATTTAACACACTGCCTGGAGCACAAGTTCAACACACTTCCTGGAGCACAAGTTCAACACACTTCCTGGAGCACAAGTTCAACACACTTCCTGGAGCGCATGTTCAACACACTTCCTGGAGCACATATTCAACACACTTCCTGAAGCACATGTCCAACACACTTCCTGGAGCACATGTTCAACACACTTCCTGGAGCACATGTTCAACACACTTCCTGGAGCACATGTTCAACACACTTCCTGGAGCACATATTCAACACACTACCTGGAGCACATGTTAAACACACTTCCTGAAGCATATGTTCAACACACTTCCTGGAGCACATGTTCAACACACTTTTTAAAGCACATATTCAACACACTTCCTGGAGCACATGTTCAACACACTTCCTGGAGCACATGTTCAACACACTTCCTGGAGCACATGTTCAACACACTTCCTGGAGCACATATTCAACACACTACCTGGAGCACATGTTTAACACACTTCCTGGAGCACATGTTCAACACACTTCCTGGAGCACATGTTCAACACACTTCCTGGAGCACATGTTCAACACACTTTATTGAGCACATATTCAATACACTTACTGGAGCATATGTTCAACACACTTCCTGGAGCTCATGTTCAACACACTTCCTGGAGCACATGTTCAACACACTTCCTGTAGAACATGTTCAACACACTTCCTGGAGCACATGTTCAACACACTGTATTGAGCACATATTCAACACACTTCCTGGAGCACATGTTCAACACATTTCTTGGAGAACATATTCAACACACTTCCTGGAGCACATGTTCAACACACTTCCTAGAGCACATATGCAACTCACTTCCTGAAGCACATATTCAACACACTTCCTGGAGCACATGTTCAACACACTTCCTGAAGCAGATGTTCAACACACTTCCTGGAGCGCATGTTCAACACACTTCCTGGAGCACATGTTCAACACACTTTCTGGAGCACATGTTCAACACACTTCCTGGAGCACATATTCAACACACTTCCTGAAGCACATGTTCAACACACTTCCTGGAGCACATGTTCAACACACTTCCTGGAGCACATGTTCAACACACTTCCTGGAGCACATGTTCAACACACTTCCTGGAGCACATGTTCAACACACTTTCTGGAGCACATGTTGAACACACTTCTTGGAGCACATGTTGAACACACTTCCTGAAGCACATATTCAACACACTTGCTGGAGCACATGTTCAATACACTTGCTGGAGCACATGTTCAACACACTTCTTGGTGCACATATTCAACACACTTCCTGGAGCATATGTTCAACACACTTCCTGGAGCACATGTTCAACACACTTCCTGGAGCACATGTTCAACACACTTTAGCACATGTTCAACACACTTCCTGGAGCACATATTTAACACACTTCCTGGAGCACATGTTCAACACACTTCCTGGAGCACATGTTAAAAACACTTCCTGGAGCACATGTTCAACACACTTCCTGGAACACATGTTTAACACACTTACTGGAGCAAATGTTCAACACACTTCCTGGAGCACATATCAACACACTTCCTGAAGCACATGTTCAACACACTTCCTGGAGCACATGTTCAACACACTTTTTGAAGCACATATTCAACAGACTTCCTGGAGCACATGTTCAACACACTTCCTGGAGCACATGTTCAACACACTTCCTGGAGCACATATTCAACACACTTCCTGGAGCACATGTTCAACACACTTCCTGGAGCACATGTTCAACACATTTCCTGAAGCACATATTTAACACACTTCCTGGAGCACATGTTCAACACACTTCCTGGAGCACAAGTTCAACACACTTCCTGGAGCACAAGTTCAACACACTTCCTGGAGCGCATGTTCAACACACTTCCTGGAGCACATATTCAACACACTTCCTGAAGCACATGTCCAACACACTTCCTGGAGCACATGTTCAACACACTTCCTGGAGCACATGTTCAACACACTTCCTGGAGCACATGTTCAACACACTTCCTGGAGCACATGTTCAACACACTTCCTGGAGCACATATTCAACACACTACCTGGAGCACATGTGAAACACACTTCCTGAAGCATATGTTCAACACACTTCCTGGAGCACATGTTTAACACACTTCCTGGAGCACATGTTCAACACACATCCTGGAGCACATATTTAACACACTTCTTGGAGCACATGTTCAGCACACTTCCTGAGGCACATATTCAACACACGTCTTGGAGCACATGTTCAACACACTTCCTGGAGCACATGTTCAACACACTTCCTGGAGCACATGTTGAACACACTTCTTGGAGCACATGTTGAACACACTTCCTGAGCACATATTCAACACACTTGCTGGAGCACATGTTCAACACACTTGCTGGAGCACATGTTCAACACACTTCTTGGAGCACATATTCAACACACTTCCTGGAGCATATGTTCAACACACTTCCTGGAGCAATTGTTCAAAACACTTCCTGGAGCACATGTTCAACACACTTTAGCACATGTTCAACACACTTCCTGCAGCACATATTCAACACACTTCCTGGAGCACATGTTCAACACACTTCCTGGAGCATATGTTAAACACACTTCCTGGAGCACATGTTCAACACACTTCCTGTAGCACATGTTCAACACACTTCCTGGAGCACATGTTTAACACACTTTATTGAGCACATATTCAACACACTTCCTGGAGCACATGTTCAACACATTCCTTGGAGCACATATTCAACACACTTCCTGGAGCACATGTTCAACACACTTCCTAGAGCACATATGCAACTCACTTCCTGAAGCACATATTCAACACACTTCCTGGAGCACATGTTCAACACACTTCCTGAAGCAAATGTTCAACACACTTCCTGGAGCGCATGTTCAACACACTTCCGGGAGCACATGTTGAACACACTTCATGGAGCACATGTTCAACACACTTCCTGGAGCACATATTTAACACACTTCCTGGAGCACATGTTCAACACACTTCCTGGAGCACATGTTAAAAACACTTCCTGGAGCACATGTTCAACACACTTCCTGGAACACATGTTTAACACACTTCCTGGAGCAAATGTTCAACACACTTCCTGGAGCACATATCAACACACTTCCTGAAGCACATGTTCAACACACTTCCTGGAGCACATGTTCAACACACTTTTTGAAGCACATATTCAACAGACTTCCTGGAGCACATGTTCAACACACTTCCTGGAGCACATGTTCAACACACTTCCTGGAGCACATATTCAACACACTTCCTGGAGCACATGTTCAACACACTTCCTGGAGCACATGTTCAACACATTTCCTGAAGCACATATTTAACACACTGCCTGGAGCACATGTTCAACACACTTCCTGGAGCACAAGTTCAACACACTTCCTGGAGCACAAGTTCAACACACTTCCTGGAGCGCATGTTCAACACACTTCCTGGAGCACATATTCAACACACTTCCTGAAGCACATGTCCAACACACTTCCTGGAGCACATGTTCAACACACTTCCTGGAGCACATGTTCAACACACTTCCTGGAGCACATGTTCAACACACTTCCTGGAGCACATATTCAACACACTACCTGGAGCACATGTTAAACACACTTCCTGAAGCATATGTTCAACACACTTCCTGGAGCACATGTTCAACACACTTTTTAAAGCACATATTCAACACACTTCCTGGAGCACATGTTCAACACACTTCCTGGAGCACATGTTCAACACACTTCCTGGAGCACATGTTCAACACACTTCCTGGAGCACATTTTCAACACACTACCTGGAGCACATGTTTAACACACTTCCTGGAGCACATGTTCAACACACTTCCTGGAGCACATGTTCAACACACTTCCTGGAGCACATGTTCAACACACTTTATTGAGCACATATTCAATACACTTACTGGAGCATATGTTCAACACACTTCCTGGAGCTCATGTTCAACACACTTCCTGGAGCACATGTTCAACACACTTCCTGTAGAACATGTTCAACACACTTCCTGGAGCACATGTTCAACACACTGTATTGAGCACATATTCAACACACTTCCTGGAGCACATGTTCAACACATTTCTTGGAGAACATATTCAACACACTTCCTGGAGCACATGTTCAACACACTTCCTAGAGCACATATGCAACTCACTTCCTGAAGCACATATTCAACACACTTCCTGGAGCACATGTTCAACACACTTCCTGAAGCAGATGTTCAACACACTTCCTGGAGCGCATGTTCAACACACTTCCTGGAGCACATGTTCAACACACTTTCTGGAGCACATGTTCAACACACTTCCTGGAGCACATATTCAACACACTTCCTGAAGCACATGTTCAACACACTTCCTGGAGCACATGTTCAACACACTTCCTGGAGCACATGTTCAACACACTTCCTGGAGCACATGTTCAACACACTTCCTGGAGCACATGTTCAACACACTTTCTGGAGCACATGTTGAACACACTTCTTGGAGCACATGTTGAACACACTTCCTGAAGCACATATTCAACACACTTGCTGGAGCACATGTTCAATACACTTGCTGGAGCACATGTTCAACACACTTCTTGGTGCACATATTCAACACACTTCCTGGAGCATATGTTCAACACACTTCCTGGAGCACATGTTCAACACACTTCCTGGAGCACATGTTCAACACACTTTAGCACATGTTCAACACACTTCCTGGAGCACATATTTAACACACTTCCTGGAGCACATGTTCAACACACTTCCTGGAGCACATGTTAAAAACACTTCCTGGAGCACATGTTCAACACACTTCCTGGAACACATGTTTAACACACTTACTGGAGCAAATGTTCAACACACTTCCTGGAGCACATATCAACACACTTCCTGAAGCACATGTTCAACACACTTCCTGGAGCACATGTTCAACACACTTTTTGAAGCACATATTCAACAGACTTCCTGGAGCACATGTTCAACACACTTCCTGGAGCACATGTTCAACACACTTCCTGGAGCACATATTCAACACACTTCCTGGAGCACATGTTCAACACACTTCCTGGAGCACATGTTCAACACATTTCCTGAAGCACATATTTAACACACTTCCTGGAGCACATGTTCAACACACTTCCTGGAGCACAAGTTCAACACACTTCCTGGAGCACAAGTTCAACACACTTCCTGGAGCGCATGTTCAACACACTTCCTGGAGCACATATTCAACACACTTCCTGAAGCACATGTCCAACACACTTCCTGGAGCACATGTTCAACACACTTCCTGGAGCACATGTTCAACACACTTCCTGGAGCACATGTTCAACACACTTCCTGGAGCACATGTTCAACACACTTCCTGGAGCACATATTCAACACACTACCTGGAGCACATGTTAAACACACTTCCTGAAGCATATGTTCAACACACTTCCTGGAGCACATGTTTAACACACTTCCTGGAGCACATGTTCAACACACATCCTGGAGCACATATTTAACACACTTCTTGGAGCACATGTTCAGCACACTTCCTGAGGCACATATTCAACACACGTCTTGGAGCACATGTTCAACACACTTCCTGGAGCACATGTTCAACACACTTCCTGGAGCACATGTTGAACACACTTCTTGGAGCACATGTTGAACACACTTCCTGAGCACATATTCAACACACTTGCTGGAGCACATGTTCAACACACTTGCTGGAGCACATGTTCAACACACTTCTTGGAGCACATATTCAACACACTTCCTGGAGCATATGTTCAACACACTTCCTGGAGCAATTGTTCAAAACACTTCCTGGAGCACATGTTCAACACACTTTAGCACATGTTCAACACACTTCCTGCAGCACATATTCAACACACTTCCTGGAGCACATGTTCAACACACTTCCTGGAGCATATGTTAAACACACTTCCTGGAGCACATGTTCAACACACTTCCTGTAGCACATGTTCAACACACTTCCTGGAGCACATGTTTAACACACTTTATTGAGCACATATTCAACACACTTCCTGGAGCACATGTTCAACACATTCCTTGGAGCACATATTCAACACACTTCCTGGAGCACATGTTCAACACACTTCCTAGAGCACATATGCAACTCACTTCCTGAAGCACATATTCAACACACTTCCTGGAGCACATGTTCAACACACTTCCTGAAGCAAATGTTCAACACACTTCCTGGAGCGCATGTTCAACACACTTCCGGGAGCACATGTTGAACACACTTCATGGAGCACATGTTCAACACACTTCCTGGAGCACATATTCAACACACTTCCTGAAGCACATGTTCAACACACTTCCTGGAGCACATGTTCAACACACTTCCTGGAGCACATGTTCAACACACTTCCTGGAGCACATGTTCAACACACTTCCTGGAGCACATGTTCAACACACTTCCTGGAGCACATGTTGAACACACTTCTTGGAGCACATGTTGAACACACTTCCTGAAGCACATATTCAACACACTTGCTGGAGCACATGTTCAACACACTTGCTGGAGCACATGTTCAACACACTTCTTGGAGCACATATTCAACACACTTCCTGGAGCATATGTTCAACACACTTCCTGGAGCACATGTTAACACACTTCCTGGAGCACATGTTCAACACACTTTAGCACATGTTCAACACACTTCCTGGAGCACATATTTAACACACTTCCTGGAGCACATGTTCAACACACTTCCTGGAGCACATGTTAAACACACTTCCTGGAGCACATGTTCAACACACTTCCTGGAACACATGTTCAACACACTTCCTGGAGCAAATGTTCAACACACTTCCTGGAGCACATATCAACACACTTCCTGAAGCACATGTTCAACACACTTCCTGGAGCACATATTCAACACACTACCTGGAGCACATGTTCAACACACTTCCTGAAGCATATGTTCAACACACTTCCTGGACCACATGTTCAACACACTTCCTGGAGCACATGTTCAACACTTCCTGGAGCACATATTCAGCACACTTCCTGGAGCACATGTTCAACACACTTCCTGGAGCACATGTTCAACACACTTCCTGGAGCACATGTTCAACACACTTCCTGGAGCACATGTTTAACACACTTTAGCACATGTTCAACACACTTCTTGGAGCACATGTTCAAAACACTTCCTGGAGCACATGTTCAACACACTTCCTGGAGCACATGTTCAACACACTTTATTGAGCACATATTCAACACACTTACTGGAGCATATGTTCAACACACTTCCTGGAGCTCATGTTCAACACACTTCCTGGAGCACATGTTCAACACACTTCCTGTAGCACATGTTCAACACACTTCCTGGAGCACATGTTCAACACACTGTATTGAGCACATATTCAACACACTTCCTGGAGCACATGTTCAACACATTTCGTGGAGCACATATTCAACACACTTCCTGGAGCACATGTTCAACACACTTCCTAGAGCACATATGCAACTCACTTCCTGAAGCACATATTCAACACACTTCCTGGAGCACATGTTCAACACACTTCCTGAAGCAGATGTTCAACACACTTCCTGGAGCGCATGTTCAACACACTTCCTGGAGCACATGTTCAACACACTTCCTGGAGCACATGTGCAACACACTTCCTGGAGCACATATTCAACACACTTCCTGAAGCACATGTTCAACACACTTCCTGGAGCACATGTTCAACACACTTTAGCACATGTTCAACACACTTCCTGGAGCACATATTTAACACACTTCCTGGAGCACATGTTCAACACACTTCCTGGAGCACATGTTAAACACACTTCCTGGAGCACATGTTCAACACACTTCCTGGAACACATGTTCAACACACTTCCTGGAGCAAATGTTCAACACACTTCCTGGAGCACATATCAACACACTTCCTGAAGTACATGTTCAACACACTTCCTGGAGCACATATTCAACACACTACCTGGAGCACATGTTCAACACACTTCCTGAAGCATATGTTCAACACACTTCCTGGACCACATGTTCAACACACTTCCTGGAGCACATGTTCAACACTTCCTGGAGCACATATTCAGCACACTTCCTGGAGCACATGTTCAACACACTTCCTGGAGCACATGTTCAACACACTTCCTGGAGCACATGTTCAACACACTTCCTGGAGCACATGTTTAACACACTTTAGCACATGTTCAACACACTTCTTGGAGCACATGTTCAAAACACTTCCTGGAGCACATGTTCAACACACTTCCTGGAGCACATGTTCAACACACTTTATTGAGCACATATTCAACACACTTACTGGAGCATATGTTCAACACACTTCCTAGAGCTCATGTTCAACACACTTCCTGGAGCACATGTTCAACACACTTCCTGTAGCACATGTTCAACACACTTCCTGGAGCACATGTTCAACACACTGTATTGAGCACATATTCAACACACTTCCTGGAGCACATGTTCAACACATTTCGTGGAGCACATATTCAACACACTTCCTGGAGCACATGTTCAACACACTTCCTAGAGCACATATGCAACTCACTTCCTGAAGCACATATTCAACACACTTCCTGGAGCACATGTTCAACACACTTCCTGAAGCAGATGTTCAACACACTTCCTGGAGCGCATGTTCAACACACTTCCTGGAGCACATGTTCAACACACTTCCTGGAGCACATGTTCAACACACTTCCTGGAGCACATATTCAACACACTTCCTGAAGCACATGTTCAACACACTTCCTGGAGCACATGTTCAACACACTTACTGGAGCACATGTTCAACACACTTCCTGGAGCACATGTTCAACACACTTCCTGGAGCACATGTTCAACACACTTCCTGGAGCACATGTTGAACACACTTCTTGGAGCACATGTTGAACACACTTCCTGAAGCACATATTCAACACACTTGCTGGAGCACATGTTCAATACACTCTCTGGAGCACATGTTCAACACACTTCTTGGTGCACATATTCAACACACTTCCTGTAGCATATGTTCAACACACTTCCTGGAGCACATGTTCAACACACTTCCTGGAGCACATGTTCAACACACTTTAGCACATGTTCAACACACTTCCTGGAGCACATATTTAACACACTTCCTGGAGCACATGTTCAACACACTTCCTGGAACACATGTTTAACACACTTCCTGGAGCAAATGTTCAACACACTTCCTGGAGCACATATCAACACACTTCCTGAAGCACATGTTCAACACACTTCCTGGAGCACATGTTCAACACACTTTTTGAAGCACATATTCAACAGACTTCCTGGAGCACATGTTCAACACACTTCCTGGAGCACATGTTCAACACACTTCCTGGAGCACATATTCAACACACTTCCTGGAGCACATGTTCAACACACTTCCTGAAGCATATGTTCAACACACTTCCTGGACCACATGTTCAACACACTTCCTGGAGCACATGTTCAACACTTCCTGGAGCACATATTCAGCACACTTCCTGGAGCACATGTTCAACACACTTCCTGGAGCACATGTTCAACACACTTCCTGGAGCACATGTTCAACACACTTCCTGGAGCACATGTTTAACACACTTTAGCACATGTTCAACACACTTCTTGGAGCACATGTTCAAAACACTTCCTGGAGCACATGTTCAACACACTTCCTGGAGCACATGTTCAACACACTTTATTGAGCACATATTCAACACACTTACTGGAGCATATGTTCAACACACTTCCTGGAGCTCATGTTCAACACACTTCCTGGAGCACATGTTCAACACACTTCCTGTAGCACATGTTCAACACACTTCCTGGAGCACATGTTCAACACACTGTATTGAGCACATATTCAACACACTTCCTGGAGCACATGTTCAACACATTTCGTGGAGCACATATTCAACACACTTCCTGGAGCACATGTTCAACACACTTCCTAGAGCACATATGCAACTCACTTCCTGAAGCACATATTCAACACACTTCCTGGAGCACATGTTCAACACACTTCCTGAAGCAGATGTTCAACACACTTCCTGGAGCGCATGTTCAACACACTTCCTGGAGCACATGTTCAACACACTTCCTGGAGCACATGTTCAACACACTTCCTGGAGCACATATTCAACACACTTCCTGAAGCACATGTTCAACACACTTCCTAGAGCACATGTTCAACACACTTCCTGGAGCACATGTTCAACACACTTCCTGGAGCACATGTTCAACACACTTCCTGGAGCACATGTTCAACACACTTCCTGGAGCACATGTTGAACACACTTCTTAGAGCACATGTTGAACACACTTCCTGAAGCACATATTCAACACACTTGCTGGAGCACATTTTCAATACACTCTCTGGAGCACATGTTCAACACACTTCTTGGTGCACATATTCAACACACTTCCTGGAGCATATGTTCAACACACTTCCTGGAGCACATGTTCAACACACTTCCTGGAGCACATGTTCAACACACTTTAGCACATGTTCAACACACTTCCTGGAGCACATATTTAACACACTTCCTGGAGCACATGTTCAACACACTTCCTGGAACACATGTTTAACACACTTCCTGGAGCAAATGTTCAACACACTTCCTGGAGCACATATCAACACACTTCCTGAAGCACATGTTCAACACACTTCCTGGAGCACATGTTCAACACACTTTTTGAAGCACATATTCAACAGACTTCCTGGAGCACATGTTCAACACACTTCCTGGAGCACATGTTCAACACACTTCCTGGAGCACATATTCAACACACTTCCTGGAGCACATGTTCAACACACTTCCTGAAGCATATGTTCAACACACTTCCTGGACCACATGTTCAACACACTTCCTGGAGCACATGTTCAACACTTCCTGGAGCACATATTCAGCACACTTCCTGGAGCACATGTTCAACACACTTCCTGGAGCACATGTTCAACACACTTCCTGGAGCACATGTTCAACACACTTCCTGGAGCACATGTTTAACACACTTTAGCACATGTTCAACACACTTCTTGGAGCACATGTTCAAAACACTTCCTGGAGCACATGTTCAACACACTTCCTGGAGCACATGTTCAACACACTTTATTGAGCACATATTCAACACACTTACTGGAGCATATGTTCAACACACTTCCTGGAGCTCATGTTCAACACACTTCCTGGAGCACATGTTCAACACACTTCCTGTAGCACATGTTCAACACACTTCCTGGAGCACATGTTCAACACACTGTATTGAGCACATATTCAACACACTTCCTGGAGCACATGTTCAACACATTTCGTGGAGCACATATTCAACACACTTCCTGGAGCACATGTTCAACACACTTCCTAGAGCACATATGCAACTCACTTCCTGAAGCACATATTCAACACACTTCCTGGAGCACATGTTCAACACACTTCCTGAAGCAGATGTTCAACACACTTCCTGGAGCGCATGTTCAACACACTTCCTGGAGCACATGTTCAACACACTTCCTGGAGCACATGTTCAACACACTTCCTGGAGCACATATTCAACACACTTCCTGAAGCACATGTTCAACACACTTCCTGGAGCACATGTTCAACACACTTCCTGGAGCACATGTTCAACACACTTCCTGGAGCACATGTTCAACACACTTCCTGGAGCACATGTTCAACACACTTCCTGGAGCACATGTTGAACACACTTCTTAGAGCACATGTTGAACACACTTCCTGAAGCACATATTCAACACACTTGCTGGAGCACATGTTCAATACACTCTCTGGAGCACATGTTAAACACACTTCTTGGTGCACATATTCAACACACTTCCTGGAGCATATGTTCAACACACTTCCTGGAGCACATGTTCAACACACTTCCTGGAGCACATGTTCAACACACTTTAGCACATGTTCAACACACTTCCTGGAGCACATATTTAACACACTTCCTGGAGCACATGTTCAACACACTTCCTGGAACACATGTTTAACACACTTCCTGGAGCAAATGTTCAACACACTTCCTGGAGCACATATCAACACACTTCCTGAAGCACATGTTCAACACACTTCCTGGAGCACATGTTCAACACACTTTTTGAAGCACATATTCAACAGACTTCCTGGAGCACATGTTCAACACACTTCCTGGAGCACATGTTCAACACACTTCCTGGAGCACATATTCAACACACTTCCTGGAGCACATGTTCAACACACTTCCTGGAGCAAATGTTCAACACATTTCCTGAAGCACATATTTAACACACTTCCTGGAGCACATGTTCAACACACTTCCTGGAGCACAAGTTCAACACACTTCCTGGAGCACAAGTTCAACACACTTCCTGGAGCGCATGTTCAACACACTTCCTGGAGCACATATTCAACACACTTCCTGAAGCACATGTCCAACACACTTCCTGGAGCACATGTTCAACACACTTCCTGGAGCACATGTTCAACACACTTCCTGGAGCACATGTTCAACACACTTCCTGGAGCACATGTTCAACACACTTCCTGGAGCACATATTCAACACACTACCTGGAGCACATGTTAAACACACTTCCTGAAGCATATGTTCAACACACTTTCTGGAGCACATGTTTAACACACTTCCTGGAGCACATGTTCAACACACATCCTGGAGCACATATTTAACACACTTCTTGGAGCACATGTTCAGCACACTTCCTGGGGCACATATTCAACACACGTCCTGGAGCACATGTTCAACACACTTCCTGGAGCACATGTTCAACACACTTCCTGGAGCACATGTTGAACACACTTCTTGGAGCACATGTTGAACACACTTCCTGAGCACATATTCAACACACTTGCTGGAGCACATGTTCAACACACTTGCTGGAGCACATGTTCAACACACTTCTTGGAGCACATATTCAACACACTTCCTGGAGCATATGTTCAACACACTTCCTGGAGCAATTGTTCAAAACACTTCCTGGAGCACATGTTCAACACACTTTAGCACATGTTCAACACACTTCCTGCAGCACATATTCAACACACTTCCTTGAGCACATGTTCAACACACTTCCTGGAGCATATGTTAAACACACTTCCTGGAGCACATGTTCAACACACTTCCTGTAGCACATGTTCAACACACTTCCTGGAGCACATGTTCAACACACTTTATTGAGCACATATTCAACACACTTCCTGGAGGACATGTTCAACACATTCCTTGGAGCACATATTCAACACACTTCCTGGAGCACATGTTCAACACACTTCCTAGAGCATATATGCAACTCACTTCCTGAAGCACATATTCAACACACTTCCTGGAGCACATGTTCAACACACTTCCTGAAGCAAATGTTCAACACACTTCCTGGAGCGCATGTTCAACACACTTCCGGGAGCACATGTTTAACACACTTCCTGGAGCACATGTTTAACACACTTCCTGGAGCACATATTTTACACACTTCCTGAAGCACATGTTCAACACACTTCCTGGAGCACATGTTCAACACACTTCCTGGAGCACATATTCAACACACTTCCTGGAGCACATGTTCAACACACTTCCTGGAGCACATGTTCAACACACTTCCTGGAGCACATGTTGAACACACTTCTTGGAGCACATGTTGAACACACTTCCTGAAGCACATATTCAACACACTTGCTGGAGCACATGTTCAACACACTTGCTGGAGCACATGTTCAACACACTTCTTGGAGCACATATTCAACACACTTCCTGGAGCATATGTTCAACACACTTCCTGGAGCACATGTTCAACACTTCCTGGAGCACATATTCAGCACACTTCCTGGAGCACATGTTCAACACACTTCCTGGAGCACATGTTCAACACACTTCCTGGAGCACATGTTCAACACACTTCCTGGAGCACATGTTAAACACAATTCCTGGAGCACATGTTCAACACACTTCCTGGAACACATGTTTAACACACTTCCTGGAGCAAATGTTCAACACACTTCCTGGAGCACATATCAACACACTTCCTGAAGCACATGTTCAACACACTTACTGGAGCACATGTTCAACACACTTTTTGAAGCACATATTCAACAGACTTCCTGGAGCACATGTTCAACACACTTCCTGGAGCACATGTTCAACACACTTCCTGGAGCACATATTCAACACACTTCCTGGAGAACATGTTCAACACACTTCCTGGAGCACATGTTCAACACATTTCCTGAAGCACATATTTAACACACTTCCTGGAGCACATGTTCAACACACGTCCTGGAGCACAAGTTCAACACACTTCCTGGAGCGCATGTTCAACACACTTCCTGGAGCACATATTCAACACACTTCCTGAAGCACATGTCCAACACACTTCCTGGAGCACATGTTCAACACACTTCCTGGAGCACATGTTCAACACACTTCCTGGAGCACATGTTCAACACACTTCCTGGAGCACATGTTCAACACACTTCCTGGAGCACATATTCAACACACTACCTGAAGCACATGTTAAACACACTTCCTGAAGCATATGTTCAACACACTTCCTGGAGCACATGTTTAACACACTTCCTGGAGCACATGTTCAACACACATCCTGGAGCACATATTTAACACACTTCTTGGAGCACATGTTCAGCACACTTCCTGGGGCACATGTTCAACTCACGTCTTGGAGCACATGTTCAACACACTTCCTGGAGCACATGTTCAACACACTTCCTGGAGCACATGTTGAACACACTTCTTGGAGCACATGTTGAACACACTTCCTGAGCACATATTCAACACACTTGCTGGAGCACATGTTTAACACACTTGCTGGAGCACATGTTCAACACACTTCTTGGAGCACATATTCAACACACTTCCTGGAGCATATGTTCAACACACTTCCTGGAGCACAAGTTCAACACACTTCCTGGAGCACATGTTCAACACACTTCCTGGAGCACATGTTCAACACACTTCCTGCAGCACATATTCAACACACTTCCTGGAGCACATGTTCAACACACTACCTGGAGCATATGTAAAACACACTTCCTGGAGCACATGTTCAACACACTTCCTGGAACACATGTTCAACACACTTCCTGGAGCACATGTTCAACACCCTTCCTGGAGCACATATCAACACACTTCCTGAAGCACATGTTCAACACACTTCCTGGAGCACATGTTCAACACACTTCCTGAAGCACATATTCAACACACTTCCTGGAGCACATGTTCAACACACTTCCTGGAGCACATGTTCAACACACTTTCTGAAGCACATATTCAACACACTTACTGGAGTACATGTTCAACACACGTCCTGGAGCACAAGTTCAACACACTTCCTGGAGCGCATGTTCAACACACTTCCTGGAGCACATGTTCAACACACTTCCTGGAGCACATGTTCAACACATTTCCTGGAGCACATGTTCAACACACTTCCTGGAGCACATGTTCAACACACTTCCTGGAGCACATATTCAACACACTACCTGGAGCACATGTTAAACACACTTCCTGAAGCATATGTTCAACACACTTCCTGGAGCACATGTTTAACACACTTCCTGGAGCACATGTTCAACACACATCCTGGAGCACATATTTAACACACTTCTTGGAGCACATGTTCAGCACACTTCCTGGGGCACATGTTCAACACACGTCCTGGAGCACATGTTCAACACACTTCCTGGAGCACATGTTCAACACACTTCCTGGAGCACATGTTGAACACACTTCTTGGAGCACATGTTGAACACACTTCCTGAGCACATATTCAACACACTTGCTGGAGCACATGTTCAACACACTTGCTGGAGCACATGTTCAACACACTTCTTGGAGCACATATTCAACACACTTCCTGGAGCATATGTTCAACACACTTACTGGAGCACATGTTCAACACACTTCCTGGAGCACATGTTCAACACACTTCCTGGAGCACATGTTCAACACACATCCTGCAGCACATATTCAACACACTTCCTGGAGCACATGTTCAACACACTTCCTGGAGCATATGTTAAACACACTTCCTGGAGCACATGTTCAACACACTTCCTGGAACACATGTTCAACACACTTCCTGGAGCACATGTTCAACACCCTTCCTGGAGCACATATCAACACACTTCCTGAAGCACATGTTCAACACACTTCCTGGAGCACATGTTCAACACACTTCCTGAAGCACATATTCAACACACTTCCTGGAGCACATGTTCAACACACTTCCTGGAGCACATGTTAAACACACTTTCTGAAGCACATATTCAACACACTTCCTGGAGCACATGTTCAACACACGTCCTGGAGCACAAGTTCAACACACTTCCTGGAGCGCATGTTCAACACACTTCCTGGAGCACATATTCAACACACTTCCTGAAGCACATGTTCAACACACTTCCTGGAGCACATGTTCAACACACTTCTTGGAGCACATGTTCAACACACTTCCTGGAGCACATGTTCAACACACTTCCTGAAGCATATGTTCAACACACTTCCTGGAGCACAAGTTCAACACACTTCCTGAAGCACATGTTCAACACACTTCCTGGAGCACATGTTCAACACACTTCCTGGATCACATATTCAACACACTTCCTGGAGCACATGTTCAACGCACTTTAGCATATGCTCAACACACTTCCTGGAGCACATGTTCAACACACTTCCTGGAGCACATGTTCAACACACTTTATTGAGCACATATTCAACACTCTTCCTGGAGCATATGTTTAACACACTTCCTGGAGCACATGTTCAACACACTTTATTGAGCACATATTCAACACACTTCCTGGAGC
The DNA here is from genome assembly GCA_036924085.1 of Ariolimax columbianus. Taxonomy (NCBI): domain Eukaryota; kingdom Metazoa; phylum Mollusca; class Gastropoda; order Stylommatophora; family Arionidae; genus Ariolimax; species Ariolimax columbianus. Next base: position 4,278,057 of record JAVGWX010000003.1, read on the forward strand.
ATATGTTCAACACACTTCCTGGAGCACAAGTTCAACACACTTCCTTGAGCACATGTTCAACACACTTCCTGTAGCACATGTTCAACGCACTTCCTGGAGCACATGTTCAACACACTTCCTGGAGCACATGTTCAACACACTTTCTGGAGCGCATGTTCAACACACTTCCTGGAGCACATTTTCAACACACTTCCTGGAGCACATGTTCAACACACTTTAGCACATGTTCAACACACTTCCTGGAGCATATGTTCAACACACTTCCTGAAGCACATATTCAACACACTTCCTGGAGCACATGTTCAACACACTTCCTGAAGCACATGTTCAACACACTTCCTGGAGCACATATTCAACACACTTCCTGAAGCACATGTTAAACACACTTCCTGGAGCACATGTTCAACACACTTCCTGGAGCACATGTTCAACACACTTCCTGGAGCACATGTTCAACACACTTCCTGGAGCACATGTTCAACACACTTCCTGGAGCACATATTCAACACACTACCTGGAGCACATGTTAAACACACTTCCTGAAGCACATGTTCAACACACTTCCTGGAGCACATGTTCAACACACTTCCTGGAGCACATGTTCAACACACTTCCTGGAGCACATGTTCAACACACTTCCTGGAGCACATGTTCAACACACTTCCTGGAGCACATGTTCAACACACTTCCTGGAGCACATATCAACACACTTCCTGAAGCACATGTTCAACACACTTCCTGGAGCACATGTTCAACACACTTTTTGAAGCACATATTCAACAGACTTCCTGGAGCACATGTTCAACACACTTCCTGGAGCACATGTTCAACACACTTCCTGGAGCACATATTCAACACACTTCCTGGAGCACATGTTCAACACACTTCCTGGAGCACATGTTCAACACATTTCCTGAAGCACATATTTAACACACTTCCTGGAGCACATGTTCAACACACGTCCTGGAGCACAAGTTCAACACACTTCCTGGAGCGCATGTTCAACACACTTCCTGGAGCACATTTTCAACACACTTCCTGAAGCACATGTCCAACACACTTCCTGGAGCACATGTTCAACACACTTCCTGGAGCACATGTTCAACACACTTCCTGGAGCACATGTTCAACACACTTCCTGGAGCACATGTTCAACACACTTACTGGAGCACATATTCAACACACTACCTGGAGCACATGTTAAACACACTTCCTGAAGCATATGTTCAACACACTTCCTGGAGCACATGTTTAACACACTTCCTGGAGCACATGTTCAACACACATCCTGGAGCACATATTTAACACACTTCTTGGAGCACATGTTCAGCACACTTCCTGGGGCACATGTTCAACACACGTCCTGGAGCACATGTTCAACACACTTCCTGGAGCACATGTTCAACACACTTCCTGGAGCACATGTTGAACACACTTCTTGGAGCACATGTTGAACACACTTCCTGAGCACATATTCAACACACTTGCTGGAGCACATGTTCAACACACTTGCTGGAGCACATGTTCAACACACTTCTTGGAGCACATATTCAACACACTTCCTGGAGCATATGTTCAACACACTTCCTGGAGCAATTGTTCAACACACTTCCTGGAGCACATGTTCAACACACTTCCTGGAGCACATGTTCAACACACTTTCTGAAGCACATATTCAACACACTTCCTGGAGCACATGTTCAACACACTTCCTGGAGCATATGTTAAACACACTTCCTGGAGCACATGTTCAACACACTTCCTGTAGCACATGTTCAACACACTTCCTGGAGCACATGTTCAACACACTTTATTGAGCACATATTTAACACACTTCCTGGAGCACATGTTCAACACATTTCTTGGAGCACATATTCAACACACTTCCTGGAGCACATGTTCAACACACTTCCTAGAGCACATATGCAACTCACTTCCTGAAGCACATATTCAACACACTTCCTGGAGCACATGTTCAACACACTTCCTGAAGCAAATGTTCAACACACTTCCTGGAGCGCAGGTTCAACACACTTCCTGGAGCACATGTTGAACACACTTCCTGGAGCACATGTTCAACACACTTCCTGGAGCACATATTCAACACACTTCCTGAAGCACATGTTCAACACACTTCCTGGAGCACATGTTCAACACACTTCCTGGAGCACATGTTCAACACACTTCCTGGAGCACATGTTCAACACACTTCCTGGAGCACATGTTCAACACACTTGCTGGAGCACATGTTCAACACACTTCTTGGAGCACATATTCAACACACTTCCTGGAGCATATGTTCAACACACTTCCTGGAGCAATTGTTCAACACACTTCCTGGAGCACATGTTCAACACACTTCCTGGAGCACATGTTCAACACACTTTCTGAAGCACATATTCAACACACTTCCTGGAGCACATGTTCAACACACTTCCTGGAGCATATGTTAAACACACTTCCTGGAGCACATGTTCAACACACTTCCTGTAGCACATGTTCAACACACTTCCTGGAGCACATGTTCAACACACTTTATTGAGCACATATTTAACACACTTCCTGGAGCACATGTTCAACACATTTCTTGGAGCACATATTCAACACACTTCCTGGAGCACATGTTCAACACACTTCCTAGAGCACATATGCAACTCACTTCCTGAAGCACATATTCAACACACTTCCTGGAGCACATGTTCAACACACTTCCTGAAGCAAATGTTCAACACACTTCCTGGAGCGCAGGTTCAACACACTTCCTGGAGCACATGTTGAACACACTTCCTGGAGCACATGTTCAACACACTTCCTGGAGCACATATTCAACACACTTCCTGAAGCACATGTTCAACACACTTCCTGGAGCACATGTTCAACACACTTCCTGGAGCACATGTTCAACACACTTCCTGGAGCACATGTTCAACACACTTCCTGGAGCACATGTTGAACACACTTCTTGGAGCACATGTTGAACACACTTCCTGAAGCACATATTCAACACACTTGCTGGAGCACATGTTCAACACACTTCCTGGAGCACATGTTCAACACACTTCCTGGAGCACATGTTCAACACACTTCCTGGAGCACATGTTCAACACACTTCCTGGAGCACATGTTCAACACACTTCCTGGAGCACATATCAACACACTTCCTGAAGCACATGTTCAACACACTTCCTGGAGCACATGTTCAACACACTTTTTGAAGCACATATTCAACAGACTTCCTGGAGCACATGTTCAACACACTTCCTGGAGCACATGTTCAACACACTTCCTGGAGCACATATTCAACACACTTCCTGGAGCACATGTTCAACACACTTCCTGGAGCACATGTTCAACACATTTCCTGAAGCACATATTTAACACACTTCCTGGAGCACATGTTCAACACACGTCCTGGAGCACAAGTTCAACACACTTCCTGGAGCGCATGTTCAACACACTTCCTGGAGCACATTTTCAACACAATTCCTGAAGCACATGTCCAACACACTTCCTGGAGCACATGTTCAACACACTTCCTGGAGCACATGTTCAACACACTTCCTGGAGCACATGTTCAACACACTTCCTGGAGCACATGTTCAACACACTTCCTGGAGCACATATTCAACACACTACCTGGAGCACATGTTAAACACACTTCCTGAAGCATATGTTCAACACACTTCCTGGAGCACATGTTTAACACACTTCCTGGAGCACATGTTCAACACACATCCTGGAGCACATATTTAACACACTTCTTGGAGCACATGTTCAGCACACTTCCTGGGGCACATGTTCAACACACGTCCTGGAGCACATGTTCAACACACTTCCTGGAGCACATGTTCAACACACTTCCTGGAGCACATGTTGAACACACTTCTTGGAGCACATGTTGAACACACTTCCTGAGCACATATTCAACACACTTGCTGGAGCACATGTTCAACACACTTGCTGGAGCACATGTTCAACACACTTCTTGGAGCACATATTCAACACACTTCCTGGAGCATATGTTCAACACACTTCCTGGAGCAATTGTTCAACACACTTCCTGGAGCACATGTTCAACACACTTCCTGGAGCACATGTTCAACACACTTTCTGAAGCACATATTCAACACACTTCCTGGAGCACATGTTCAACACACTTCCTGGAGCATATGTTAAACACACTTCCTGGAGCACATGTTCAACACACTTCCTGTAGCACATGTTCAACACACTTCCTGGAGCACATATTCAACACACTTTATTGAGCACATATTCAACACACTTCCTGGAGCACATGTTCAACACATTTCTTGGAGCACATATTCAACACACTTCCTGGAGCACATGTTCAACACACTTCCTAGAGCACATATGCAACTCACTTCCTGAAGCACATATTCAACACACTTTTTGAAGCACATATTCAACAGACTTCCTGAAGCAAATGTTCAACACACTTCCTGGAGCGCAGGTTCAACACACTTCCTGGAGCACATATTCAACACACTTCCTGGAGCACATGTTCAACACACTTCCTGGAGCACATGTTCAACACATTTCCTGAAGCACATATTTAACACACTTCCTGGAGCACATGTTCAACACACGTCCTGGAGCACAAGTTCAACACACTTCCTGGAGCGCATGTTCAACACACTTCCTGGAGCACATGTAAAACACACTTCCTGAAGCACATGTCCAACACACTTCTTGGAGCACATGTTCAACACACTTCCTGGAGCACATGTTCAACACACTTCCTGGAGCACATGTTCAACACACTTCCTGGAGCACATGTTCAACACACTTCCTGGAGCACATATTCAACACACTACCTGGAGCACATGTTAAACACACTTCCTGAAGCATATGTTCAACACACTTCCTGGAGCACATGTTTAACACACTTCCTGGAGCACATGTTCAACACACATCCTGGAGCACATATTTAACACACTTCTTGGAGCACATGTTCAGCACACTTCCTGGGGCACATGTTCAACACACTTCCTGGAGCACATGTTCAACACATTTCCTGAAGCACATATTTAACACACTTCCTGGAGCACATGTTCAACACACGTCCTGGAGCACAAGTTCAACACACTTCCTGGAGCGCATGTTCAACACACTTCCTGGAGCACATGTAAAACACACTTCCTGAAGCACATGTCCAACACACTTCTTGGAGCACATGTTCAACACACTTCCTGGAGCACATGTTCAACACACTTCCTGGAGCACATGTTCAACACACTTCCTGGAGCACATGTTCAACACACTTCCTGGAGCACATATTCAACACACTACCTGGAGCACATGTTAAACACACTTCCTGAAGCATATGTTCAACACACTTCCTGGAGCACATGTTTAACACACTTCCTGGAGCACATGTTCAACACACATCCTGGAGCACATATTTAACACACTTCTTGGAGCACATGTTCAGCACACTTCCTGGGGCACATGTTCAACACACGTCCTGGAGCACATGTTCAACACACTTCCTGGAGCACATGTTCAACACACTTCCTGGAGCACATGTTGAACACACTTCTTGGAGCACATGTTGAACACACTTCCTGAGCACATATTCAACACACTTGCTGGAGCACATGTTCAACACACTTGCTGGAGCACATGTTCAACACACTTCTTGAAGCACATATTCAACACACTTCCTGGAGCATATGTTCAACACACTTCCTGGAGCAATTGTTCAACACACTTCCTGGAGCACATGTTCAACACACTTCCTGGAGCACATGTTCAACACACTTTCTGAAGCATATGTTAAACACACTTCCTGGAGCACATGTTCAACACACTTCCTGTAGCACATGTTCAACACACTTCCTGGAGCACATGTTCAACACACTTTATTGAGCACATATTCAACACACTTCCTGGAGCACATGTTCAACACATTTCTTGGAGCACATATTCAACACACTTCCTGGAGCACATGTTCAACACACTTCCTAGAGCACATATGCAACTCACTTCCTGAAGCACATATTCAACACACTTCCTGGAGCACATGTTCAACACACTTCCTGAAGCAAATGTTCAACACACTTCCTGGAGCGCAGGTTCAACACACTTCCTGGAGCACATGTTGAACACACTTCCTGGAGCACATGTTCAACACACTTCCTGGAGCACATATTCAACACACTTCCTGAAGCACATGTTCAACACACTTCCTGGAGCACATGTTCAACACACTTCCTGGAGCACATGTTCAACACACTTCCTGGAGCACATGTTCAACACACTTCCTGGAGCACATGTTCAACACACTTCCTGGAGCACATGTTGAACACACTTCTTGGAGCACATGTTGAACACACTTCCTGAAGCACATATTCAACACACTTGCTGGAGCACATGTTCAACACACTTGCTGGAGCACATGTTCAACACACTTCTTGGAGCACATATTCAACACACTTCCTGGAGCATATGTTCAACACACTTCCTGGAGCACATGTTCAACACACTTCCTGGAGCACATGTTCAACACACTTTAGCACATGTTCAACACACTTCCTGGTGCACATATTTAACACACTTCCTGGAGCACATGTTCAACACACTTCCTGGAGCACATGTAAAACACACTTCCTGGAGCACATGTTCAACACACTTCCTGGAACACATGTTCAACACACTTCCTGGAGCAAATCTTCAACACACTTACTGGAGCACATGTTCAACACACTTTTTGAAGCACATGTTCAACAGACTTCCTGGAGCACATGTTCAACACACTTCCTGGAGCACATGTTAAACACACTTCCTGGAGCACATATTCAACACACTTCCTGTAGCACATGTTCAACACACTTCCTGGAGCACATGTTCAACACATTTCCTGAAGCACATATTTAACACACTTCCTGGAGCACATGTTCAACACACGTCCTGGAGCACACGTTTAACACACTTCCTGGAGCGCATGTTCAACACACTTCCTGGAGCACATATTCAACACACTTCCTGAAGCACATGTCAAACACACTTCCTGGAGCACATGTTCAACACACTTCCTGGAGCACATGTTCAACACACTTCCTGGAGCACATGTTCAACACACTTCCTGGAGCACATGTTCAACACACTTCCTGGAGCACATATTCAACACACTACCTGGAGCACATGTTAAACACACTTCCTGAAGCATATGTTCAACACACTTCCTGGAGCACATGTTTAACACACTTCCTGGAGCACATGTTCAACACACATCCTGGAGCACATATTTAACACACTTCTTGGAGCACATGTTCAGCACACTTCCTGGGGCACATGTTCAACACACTTCCTGGAGCACATGTTCAACACACTTCCTGGAGCACATGTTCAACACACTTCCTGAAGCACATGTTGAACACACTTCTTGGAGCACATGTTGAACACACTTCCTGAGCACATATTCAACACACTTGCTGGAGCACATGTTCAACACACTTGCTGGAGCACATGTTCAACACACTTCTTGGAGCACATATTCAACACACTTCCTGGAGCATATGTTCAACACACTTCCTGGAGCACATGTTCAACACAGTTCCTAGAGCACATGTTCAACACACTTCCTGGAGCACATGTTCAACACACTTCCTGGAGCAAATGTTCAACACACATCCTGGAGCACATGTTCAACACACTTCCTGGAGCACATGTTGAACACACTTCTTGGAGCACATGTTGAACACACTTCCTGAAGCACATATTCAACACACTTGCTGGAGCACATGTTCAATACACTTGCTGGAGCACATGTTCAACACACTTCTTGGTGCACATATTCAACACACTTCCTGGAGCACATGTTCAACACACTTCCTGAAGCACATATTCAACACACTTCCTGGAGCATATGTTCAACACACTTCCTGGAGCACATGTTCAACACACTTTCTGAAGCACATATTCAACACACTTCCTGGAGCACATGTTCAACACACGTCCTGGAGCACAAGTTCAACACACTTCCTGGAGCGCATGTTCAACACACTTCCTGGAGCACATATTCAACACACTTCCTGGAGCATATGTTCAACACACTTCCTGGAGCACATGTTCAACACACTTTCTGAAGCACATATTCAACACACTTCCTGGAGCACATGTTCAACACACGTCCTGGAGCACAAGTTCAACACACTTCCTGGAGCGCATGTTCAACACACTTCCTGGAGCACATATTCAACACACTTCCTGGAGCACATATTCAACACACTTCCTGAAGCACATGTTCAACACACTTCCTGGAGCACATTTTCAACACACTTGTTGGAGCACATGTTCAACACACTTCCTGGAGCACATGTTCAACACACTTCCTGGAGCACATGTTCAACACACTTCCTGGAGCACATGTTCAACACACTTCCTGGATCACATATTCAACACACTTCCTGGAGCACATGTTCAACGCACTTTAGCACATGCTCAACACACTTCCTGGAGCACATGTTCAACACACTTCCTGGAGCACATGTTCAACACACTTTATTGAGCACATATTCAACACTCTTCCTGGAGCATATGTTCAACACACTTCCTGGAGCACATGTTCAACACACTTTATTGAGCACATATTCAACACACTTCCTGGAGCATATGTTCAACACATTTCCTGGAGCACAAGTTCAACACACTTCCTGGAGCACATGTTCAACACACTTCCTGTAGCACATGTTCAACACACTTCTTGGAGCACATGTTCAACACACTTCCTGGAGCACATGTTCAACACACTTCCTGGAGCAAATGTTCAACACACTTCCTGGAGCGCATGTTCAACACACTTCCTGGAGCACATTTTCAACACACTTCCTGGAGCACATGTTCAACACACTTTAGCACATGTTCAACACACTTCCTGGAGCATATGTTCAACACACTTCCTGAAGCACATATTCAACACACTTCCTGGAGCACATGTTCAACACACTTCCTGAAGCACATGTTCAACACACTTCCTGGAGCACATATTCAACACACTTCCTGAAGCACATGTTCAACACACTTCCTGGAGCACATGTTCAACACACTTCCTGGAGCACATGTTCAACACACTTCCTGGAGCACATGTTCAACACACTTCCTGGAGCACATGTTCAACACACTTCCTGGAGCACATATTCAACACACTACCTGGAGCACATGTTCAACACACTTCCTGAAGCACATGTTCAACACACTTCCTGGAGCACATGTTCAACACACTTCCTAGAGCACATGTTCAACACACTTCCTGGAGCACATGTTCAACACACTTCCTGGAGCACATGTTCAACACACTTCCTGGAGCACATGTTCAACACACTACCTGGAGCACATGTTCAACACACTCCTGGAGCATATGTTCAACACACTTCCTGGAGCACATGTTCAACACACTTCCTGGAGCACATGTTCAACACACTTTAGCACATGTTCAACACACTTCCTGGAGCACATATTTAACACACTTCCTGGAGCACATGTTCAACACACTTCCTGGAGCACATGTAAAACACACTTCCTGGAGCACATGTTCAACACACTTCCTGGAACACATGTTCAACACACTTCCTGGAGCAAATCTTCAACACACTTACTGGAGCACATGTTCAACACACTTTTTGAAGCACATGTTCAACAGACTTCCTGGAGCACATGTTCAACACACTTCCTGGAGCACATGTTAAACACACTTCCTGGAGCACATATTCAACACACTTCCTGTAGCACATGTTCAACACACTTCCTGGAGCACATGTTCAACACATTTCCTGAAGCACATATTTAACACACTTCCTGGAGCACATGTTCAACACACGTCCTGGAGCACACGTTTAACACACTTCCTGGAGCGCATGTTCAACACACTTCCTGGAGCACATATTCAACACACTTCCTGAAGCACATGTCAAACACACTTCCTGGAGCACATGTTCAACACACTTCCTGGAGCACATGTTAAACACACTTCCTGAAGCATATGTTCAACACACTTCCTGGAGCACATGTTTAACACACTTCCTGGAGCACATGTTCAACACACATCCTGGAGCACATATTTAACACACTTCTTGGAGCACATGTTCAGCACACTTCCTGGGGCACATGTTCAACACACGTCCTGGAGCACATGTTCAACACACTTCTTGGAGCACATATTCAACACACTTCCTGGAGCATATGTTCAACACACTTCCTGGAGCACATGTTCAACACAGTTCCTGGAGCACATGTTCAACACACTTCCTGGAGCACATGTTCAACACTTCCTGCAGTTTATATTCAACACACTTCCTGGAGCACATGTTCAACACACTTCCTGGAGCATATGTTAAACACACTTCCTGGAGCACATGTTCAACACACTTCCTGGAACACATGTTCAACACACTTCCTGGAGCACATGTTCAACACCCGTCCTGGAGCACATATCAACACACTTCCTGAAGCACATGTTCAACACACTTCCTGGAGCACATGTTCAACACACTTCCTGAAGCACATATTCAACACACTTCCTGGAGCATATGTTCAACACACTTCCTGGAGCACATGTTCAACACACTTTCTGAAGCACATATTCAACACACTTCCTGGAGCACATGTTCAACACACGTCCTGGAGCACAAGTTCAACACACTTCCTGGAGCGCATGTTCAACACACTTCCTGGAGCACATATTCAACACACTTCCTGGAGCACATATTCAACACACTTCCTGAAGCACATGTTCAACACACTTCCTGGAGCACATTTTCAACACACTTGTTGGAGCACATGTTCAACACACTTCCTGGAGCACATGTTCAACACACTTCCTGGAGCACATGTTCAACACACTTCCTGGAGCACATATTCAACATACTACCTGGAGCACATGTTCAACACACTTTCTGAAGCATATGTTCAACACACTTCCTGGAGCACATGTTCAACACACTTCCTGGCGCACATGTTCAAAACACTTCCTGGAGCACATATTCAACACACTTCCTGGAGCACATGTTCAACACACTTCCTGGAGCACATGTTCAACACACTTCCTGGAGCACATGTTCAACACACTTCCTGGATCACATATTCAACACACTTCCTGGAGCACATGTTCAACGCACTTTAGCACATGCTCAACACACTTCCTGGAGCACATGTTCAACACACTTCCTGGAGCACATGTTCAACACACTTTATTGAGCACATATTCAACACTCTTCCTGGAGCATATGTTCAACACACTTCCTGGAGCACATGTTCAACACACTTCCTGTAGCACATGTTCAACGCACTTCCTGGAGCACATGTTCAACACACTTCCTGGAGCACATGTTCAACACACTTCTTGGAGCACATGTTCAACACACTTCCTGGAGCACATGTTCAACACACTTCCTGGAGCACATGTTCAACACACTTCCTGGAGCGCATGTTCAACACACTTCCTGGAGCACATTTTCAACACACTTCCTGGAGCACATGTTCAACACACTTTAGCACATGTTCAACACACTTCCTGGAGCATATGTTCAACACACTTCCTGAAGCACATATTCAACACACTTCCTGGAGCACATGTTCAACACACTTCCTGAAGCACATGTTCAACACACTTCCTGGAGCACATATTCAACACACTTCCTGAAGCACATGTTCAACACACTTCCTGGAGCACATGTTCAACACACTTCCTGGAGCACATGTTCAACACACTTCCTGGAGCACATGTTCAACACACTTCCTGGAGCACATGTTCAACACACTTCCTGGAGCACATATTCAACACACTACCTGGAGCACATGTTCAACACACTTCCTGAAGCACATGTTCAACACACTTCCTGGAGCACATGTTCAACACACTTCCTAGAGCACATGTTCAACACACTTCCTGGAGCACATGTTCAACACACTTCCTGGAGCACATGTTCAACACACTTCCTGGAGCACATGTTCAACACACTACCTGGAGCACATGTTCAACACACTCCTGGAGCACATGTTCAACACACTTCCTGGAGCACATGTTCAACACACGTCCTGGAGCACATATTCAACACACTACCTGGAGCACATGTTCAACACACTTCCTGAAGCATATGTTCTACACACTTCCTGGAGCACACGTTCAACACACTTCCTGGAGCACATGTTCAACACACTTCCTGGAGCACATATTCAACACACTTCCTGGAGCACATGTTCAACACTTCCTGGAGCACATGTTCAATACACTTCCTGGAGCACATGTTCAACACACTACCTGGAGCACATGTTCAACACACTTTAGCACATGTTTAACACACTTCCTGGAGCACATGTTCAAAACACTTCCTGGAGCACATGTTCAACACACTTCCTGGAGCACATGTTCAACACACTTCCTGGAGTACATGTTCAACACACTTCCTAGAGCACATGTTCAACACACTTCCTGGAGCACATGTTCAACACACTTCCTGGAGCACATATTAAACACACTTCCTGGAGCACATATTCAACACATTTCCTGGAGCACATGGTCAACAAACTTCCTGGAGCACATGTTCAACACACTTCCTGGAGCACATGTTCAACACACTTCCTGGAGCACATGTTCAACACACTTTAGCACATGTTGAACACACTTCCTGGAGCACATGTTCAACACACTTCCTGGAGTACATGTTCAACACACTTCCTGGAGCACATGTTCAACACACTTCCTGGAGCACATGTTCAACACACTTCCTGGAGCACATATTCAAAACACTTCCTGGAGCACATGTTCAACGCACTTTAGCACATGCTCAACACACTTCCTGAAGCACATGTTCAACACACTTCCTGGAGCACATGTTGAACACACTTCCTGGAGCACATGTTGAACACACTTCCTGGAGCACATGTTCAACACACTTCCTGGAGCACATGTTCAACACACTTCCTGGAGCACATGTTCAACACACTTCCTGGAGCACATGTTCAACACACTTCATGGAGCACATTTTCAACACACCTCCTGGAGCACATGTTCAACACACTTCTACCAGAACTGAATGTCTGTTTTTGAAAAAAAACTTGCGTGTCAGCACTTCTACATCACACATTTTCAATGTCCTGTTCTGTGTGGTAACTTCTCTTTTGACTTCAGCCCACACAAGCTCTGTAGGGTTTAGATGTCCATGATATGCAGGTGGTCGTAGAGAAGTGTGGCCGTACGCTTCAATGATTTTGTCAATATGATACACCTTTGTCTTATTTGTCTTCCTCACAAGCTACACCAAATCGGGCTTCAAATACATGTCTTCGAAATTCACTTTTTCCGTAGCTAGCCATGTCCTAATTTGAGCTATTGTATTTAATGCAGTTGGTACTTTCTCTTATACTGCATTGGGATACGATACAGTATCCATTACTAGGCATGACGGTCTATCCAGAATTGGAAGCAGTTAATACGTCAGCCTGTGCCTGAAAATGTGTCCATTCATTTCAGTTTGGCAGTCTCTACCGTCGGTACTTTTTGATTGGAAAATAAGTTCAGCGTCCAGGACAAGTCCGTTTTCACTGCTTCCGGCATACATTAGTATAATGCGCTGCCCTTTGCTGCTTGGAATTTGTCTTTTCTGTTCACCGTCAACTGATTGCCATTCTTTACCATGTGTGTGGTGAGCATTGACCCAGGATTCGTCCAAATATACAATATCATAGCCTTGCCTTCGCTGTTCACGCATCTGTCTCAGGTACTTGCTTCTGACAGCAATTAAATGTGGATTTTTACATACAATATTCCTGCCACCTGAAGTTTTCCTGAATGTAAAGCCGCAGCTCTTAAAATTTTCCAAAGAGTACTTTTTAAAATGTCAATACTGTAGTTGGATTGCAAAGTTAATTTTAGTTTCCGGAGAGTATGAAATTGACTAAATAGTTTCAAACTCCTCCATTTTATGACTTCTCTGTCAAAATCGCAAACATTTCCTTTTCCTTCCTTGCTTGATATTCTTTTTTTTCTTTTGTTCGCCTTATTTCCCATTTCCCTAAGGCGTCATACGTTACACTATGTTTTCATCTTTGCGCCTGTTGGCGCAGTACATCCGACTTCGGCATGCATTTTTTGTAAGGGTCTGGTTCTTCCTGCATTTCCTAATGGGTTGCTTCCCCCCCCCCCCCCCCCCCTGGGGTAACGGCCGGTGCTGTGATGGAGAATGAACCCAGCACCCTTGGGTGGGGAGCCGTATCATTGAACCACAAGCCCACCCCGTCCCCTTAAACATTGCTTGATATGAGTGCACTCTGAGTCATGTCTAATCCAACGGTAGACGTATGATCTATTCAGACCGAACACGAATAGCGTTCCTTTATCTGGGTCATGAATATCGCAATATAAATGACCCCTCTCATATTACCTACGGAAAAACTTGTATCGTAAGATGGTAACCTTCTGCATTGTTGTAAATGTACACTTCAAACTCATTTTCAAATTCATAACAATGTAAATTTTACAAAAAAGAACTATATGTCACAACAACAAACCCCACAAACTATAATATCGTGATAAGCCTTTATCTGAATGACAGTTTCGCATGAATGATCTTGGTTGTTTTCCGAACTCGACAACGTTTCTAATTGACTCACGATAATATCAAGAACTTGTTTTTACTAATTGAATTGGAATGTCGAAACATCTATTTTTAAAACAAGAGGAATGTGTACATTAAACGTGTTAAAACTGTCCAATTCAGTGAGGTTACTTTTAATACATCTTTTAATATTTTAATTTGTCAAAATACATCAAATTTCCTAGAGAAAAAAAAATATTTACTCAACGTCATGGATATTCTAACGCTACATGCGAAAAATCATTTGGATATAACATGCAGTTTATGAATTAAAAGACGGACTTTAGAGTTCACCTCGTAGCACCGTATAGTGAGATCGGCGTGTCGTGAAGAATGATGAACAATGGTGGGAGATTAGTCTGTCCATTTCGGGCGTGTTGTCTAGAGCTCAGAGTAGGAGTGGACGACATGATGTCACATTTAGAATGACAAGAAGCCATATGAGTAATATAATTCAACAGGGGAATAACTAAGTAAGATTAACTGTTGACCAGTCAACTGGGAAGTAAGAATGCATCTAGTGACTGCCGTCATCTTGGTTTAGGTGGAGCTAAAAGGGACTATCGAAGCAGAAGACTAAAACAGAGATAGAGTTGCTCGGAGTAGCTTATTCAACTATATGTTGCATTGCATTACTGCTCATTGTTACGAATGGTGGACTCAATGTGAACGACACGAAAAGGAAATATGTTCACTTTGAGTGACATAACTGGGAAAGCATATATGTAGTTTTCACAGACGCTCTATTAGAAATGAGAGATAACTGATCAAATGCACGCAATTAGCTCGGGAAATATTAACGGAATAAGAATGGCCAGAGAGGCCGGCCATAGCCCTCTGATAGAAAGAAAGTTGTAACCTGAATCCTCAGGTATCAACCCCACAAGACTAACAAGAAACTGTGTTCGCACAGCACATGTCAGACGGCAGCCAGAGATCAATTCATCGCCAACTGCTAGAGGGCACACGTGACTACATAGTAGATAAAAGTCAATCAGTGTAGAACAAGATTTTAAAGAGTGTCATATCTATTAGGTTAGACTACAAAACGGGGTTTATAGTTCCAGGGATTCCATTCAAGCTCGCGCTATCGTTCCCTGAGATAAAATGATTTATTTATATTTAGTTAGTTTAGTTTTATCCATGTTGTAATAAATACTTTTGTAAATAAGTGAATTATCGTGTTTTGTTACTGGCACAAGCCCTAGAGTTTTCTATGTTTTTTATTATTATTAAATGTTTTTATGTTTACACACAGTAAGAATAGAAACCTGCTCTATCACATAAAGATAAACTGTTTCCAGTGACCAGAACACTCAATATTTGTAATTTGTAAATATGAGGAAGACGTGCCAATTTGAAAATATTAGGTGATCGTGCCAATTTGTAAATATTAGGTGATCGTGCCAATTTGTAAATATTAAGTGATTGTGCCAATTTGTAAATATTAGGTGATCGTGCCAATTTGTAAATATTAGGTAATCGTGCCAATTTATAAATATTAGGAGGGCGTGCCAATTTGTAAATATTAGGTGATCTTGCCAATTTGTAAATATTAGGAGGGCGTGCCAATTTGTAAATATTAGGTGAGCGTGCCAATTTGTAAATATTAGGAGGGCGTGCCAATTTGTAAATATTAGGTGAGCGTGCCAATTTGTAAATATTATGAGGGCTTGCCAATTTGTAAATATTAGGAGGGCGTGCCAATTTGTAAATATTAGGAGGGCGTGCCAATTTGTAAATATTAGGAGGGCGTGCCAATTTGTAAATATTAGGTGAGCGTGCCAATTTGTAAATATTATGAGGGCGTGCCAATTTGTAAATCTTAGGTGAGCGTGCCAATTTGTAAATATTATGAGGGCTTGCCAATTTGTAAATATTAGGTGAGCGTGCCAATTTGTAAATAATATGAGGGCGTGCCAATTTGTTAGTATTATAATTTATAAATAGTAGGTGGGCCTGGCTTTCTGGAGATAGTGTGGTAGAGTGTTCCTTTCATTCATTCAGTCAAGCATACACGAGTCTTTGAAGAACGCCATATCTTTTATACTGATGTTTTATTCAATAAATTGCGGTCACGTGTGATGATAGACAATAAATCTTGCTCGTCTACATACATGTCCTTGTATAGAGCTGGTAGATGCTCATCTCTCAGGCTCTCAATTATTGAGGCTTTTTTCTCTCTCTTTCCTTCTCGATCACTTTTTCTATCTCTCCTCTCTCTCACTGTGTACGTGAGAAAAAGAGACAGGTAGACAGAATGCGTATACGAAGTAGAGCGACTGACATGTCTCGTGCATCAGAATCATAGTGAAACCGCAGGACGAGGTCGTGCAAACAAGATTATGTAACATGGAAGATGATATTTGTCAGTGAAAGCAACATCAATTTGACCAATCGTTACCCATCAAAACACAGAACACTTGAATGGCTAAATCATACAGGCACGCATCAGTCGGACCAATCAACTTCACACCTATCACTCTGTCATTCTAGAGGTTCGATGCGGAACTGCCAGTCATCCATGTCTCCGTCCAAACTAGATTCACTGATAAACACACAACCAAGGTCGGCACATCAATAAGGCGTGTACTTCTTGCAGGCTCTGGGTGGGTTCTTTCTTATCACTTTACCTGGGACTGCAGGTGAGAAGGAGACAAAGGTGAACACTAGGACTTTGTATTTGATAACATATGGGTGAACACTAGGATATGTTTGAAAACATATGGGTGAACACTAGGATATGTTTGATAACATATGGGTGAACACTAGGATATGTTTGATAACATATGGGTGAACACTAGGATATGTTTGATAACATACGGTGAACACTAGGATATGTTTGATAACATATGGTGAACACTAGGATATGTTTGATAACATATAGGTGAACACTAGGATATGTTTGATAACATATGGTGAACAGTAGGACATGTTTGAAAACATATGGTGAACACTTTGACATGTTTGAAAACATATGGTGAACACTAAGACTTTGTGTTTGATAACATATGGGTGAACACTAGGACATGTTTGATAACATATGGTGAACACTAGGGTTTTGTGTTTTATATAACATATGGTGAACACTAGGGCTTGTTTGATAACATATGGGTGAATACTAGGGCTTTGTGTTTGATAACATATAGGTGAACACTAGAACTTTGTGTTTGAAAATATATGGATGAACACTAGGACTTTGTGTTTGATAACATATGGTGAACACTAGGACATGTTTGAAAACATATGGGTGAACACTAGGACTTTGTCTTTGAAAACATATGGATGAACACTAGGACTTATTTCTTAATAACACAAAGTGAACACTAGGACTTGGTGTTTAAAGTGGCAAGTGTCACTACGACTGTTGCAGTCCTTCTATGTGGATCTTGTACTGGTGGCCTTTACATTCTGTCCGTGCAGGTATCATACTAACAACATAATTGTCCAGCTAATCCTGCGTGTATCTCGTACCGACAGAAAGAGTCCCCATTCCGACCGTGTGGGTCCCGGTTGACACAAATAATGGCCCTTTTCTTTCGTGAAGATCTCGTACTGTCATTAAAAATGCACAATTCCGTCAGCTTGGATCTGGTTCTGTCATTAAGTATGTCCACTTCCGTCAGCTTGGATCTGGTTCTGTCATTAAGTATGTCCACTTCAGCCAGCGTGGATCTCGTTCTGTCATTAAGTATGTCCACTTCCATCAGCTTGGATCTGGTTCTGTCATTAAGTATGTCCACTTCAGCCAGCGTGGATCTCGTTCTGTCATTAAGTATGTCCACTTCCATCAGCTTGGATCTGGTTCTGTCATTAAGTATGTCCACTTCCGCCAGCGTGGATCTCATTCTGTCATTAAGTATGTCCACTTCCGCCAGCGTGGATCTCATTCTGTCATTAAGTATAGCCACTTCCGCCAGCTTGGATCTCGTTCTGTCATTAAGTATGTCCACTTCAGCCAGCTTGGATCTCGTTCTGTCATTAAGTATGTCCACTTCAGCTAGCGTGGATCTCATGTCCTCTATTGTGGTCCAATAAATGTCAGTCTAATCTATGTCTAAGTACCCTTCTAAGATGGTTTCGGCATTTTTTAAAAACCAGATGGCTACTCTGGTCATAAACTCGGCTGGGCCCTGCTTACAATCTAATTCCATTTCTCCTTAACTATGTCAACTAATATCTAAATACGATATTCGGTCTGGTGGTTCTTGTCTCCGGTAGCGTGTCTGGCATATGACAGTCTGGTAGCTACCGTCTTTCTAGTTTCCGCTGAGGAACATATATATCGATCTCGTTCGCTGAGGTGTGATCTCTAGGGTCTCGTTCGCTGAGGTGTGATCCCTAGGGTCTCGTGTGCTGAGGTGGGATCCCTAGGGTCTCGTGTGCTGAGATGTGATCCCTAGGGTCTCGTGTGCTGAGGTGGGATACCTAGGGTCTCGTGTGCTGAGGTGGGATCCCTAGGGTCTCGTGTGTTGATGTGTGACACCTAGGGTCAAGGCTGCACCTGCGCTTTCTGTCCAAGGTATGGCTATACGCTTTTCCTGTTCGTGCCAGTGTTCGAGACCCACTGACGTTCGACATTTACTTATTGAAGTTTACGCAGCCAACTCAAAATAGGCACTTCTTGTCGCCGTCCAAGCCAAGTCTCTCCACTGAGGTCAGACTACCGTCCAAAGGGGATTTAGTACAAGTCTGTGAATTAAACATAGACCTTTATGCCAAATCTCACCTGAAATGTCTTAGGCATCACATATTAGGTCTCTCTAAGCTCCGTCTACGGCTGCACTGAAGGCAAGGGCCCATTCCCTCTGTCGTGGACTGTACGGGATGAGCGCAAGTCCTTCTCCCCCTTTGTCGTGGACTGTACAGGATGAGCGCAAGTCGTGGACTGTACAGGATGAGCGCGAGTCGTGGACTGAGCAGGATGAGCGCAAGTCGTATACTGTACAGGATGAGCGCGAGTCGTGGACTGTACAGGATGAGCGCGAGTCGTGGACTGTACAGGATGAGCGCGAGTCGTGGACTGTACAGGATGAGCGTGAGTCGTGGACTGTACAGGATGAGCGCGAGTCGTGGACTGTACAGGATGAGCGCAAGTCGTGGACTGAGCAGGATGAGCGCAAGTCGTGGACTGTACAGAAGAGTACTCTAGGTAGTCATTGTACATGATGATCAGCTTCGGTAGAGGTACCATGCTTGATTTGGACGAAAGATCAACCACTAATTATAATTAATCCCTGTTATATAAGAAGTGTTAACAAGCATGCCCGCATTAACAACAGGCAACACTGGCTGGTGGATGAAGGAAGAGACATCATGAACATGCACAGTAATCAACGAAAAGATACGCATAGAGGTGGTGGGGGTGGGGAGGGCAATAGGGGGGACACTGAGATACGAGTTATGTTTGGTAGATAAGAGAGCTAGCAGAGAAACATGGTTACAAAATGGTAGATTAGAGTGCTAACAGGGAAACATGGCTGCAGAATGGTAGATTAGTATGCTAACAGGGAAACATGGCTACAGAATGGTAGATTAGTATGCTAACAGGGAAACATGGCTACAGAATGGTAGATTAGAGTGCTAACAGGGAAACATGGCTGCAGAATGGTAGATTAGAGTGCTAACAGGGAAACATGGCTACAGAATGGTAGATTAGAGTGCTAACAGGGAAACATGGCTACAGAATGGTAGATTAGAGAACTAAGAGAAATTTGACTACAGAATGGTAGATTAGAGAGCTAACCGAGATATAAGACTACAGAATTGTAAATATAGTAACGTGAAATCACCAATACGAACAAGAAAGACTTTAGACACAGACATAATTTAATTTCACGGAATGATTAGCGAACTGCTAGTGCATATACCTTTTCTCTTCTTCCTGGCTAACAGCCTCTGTAGCTTGGACTTGGACCAGACTATGCAGATCTTAAAAGCTGCCAGATCCAGCCAGACAAAGCAGGTGACCATGACGATCAGCACCAGGTAGATATGGGACTCAATGACGCCTCGCAGGTTCATGAATTCTGTCAGCCGTAGAAAAGTCAAAACTCGAAAAGCTAATCGCACCTGCAGATTTGACACAACAAACATAAGACTGTTGTTATTTGGGGGAAAAAATGTGAAGAATACACAACAAACAAAAGACCGGTATTACTTGGACAAGAAATGAGCGAATAACGGGTGAACTTACATGAGAATCTCAAACAAATACTGATCTCGCCATAGTAATGGCGGATATGGTCAAGTAAAATGGGTCGAAGAGGGAAGCCTGGCTAAGGAGAAGGGGTCCAAGAGGGACGACTGGCTAAGGAGAAGGGGTCCAAGAGGGACGACTGGCTAAGGAGAAGGGGTGAAAGAGGGAAGACTGGCTAAGGAGAAGGGGTCGAAGAGGGAAGGCTGGCTAAGGAGAAAGGGTGAAAGAGGGAAGACTGGCTAAGGAGAAGGGGTCGAAGAGGGAAGGCTGGCTAAGGAGAAGGGGTCGAAGAGGGAAGGCTGGCTAAGGAGAAAGGGTGAAAGAGGGAAGACTGGCTAAGGAGAAGGGGTCGAAGAGGGAAGGCTGGCTAAGGAGAAGGGGTCGAAGAGGGAAGGCTGGCTAAGGAGAAAGGGTGAAAGAGGGAAGACTGGCTAAGGAGAAGGGGTCGAAGAGGGAAGGCTGGCTAAGGAGAAGGGGTCGAAGAGGGAAGGCTGGCTAAGGAGAAAGGGTGAAAGAGGGAAGACTGGCTAAGGAGAAGGGGTCGAAGAGGGAAGGCTGGCTAAGGAGAAGGGGTCGAAGAGGGAAGGCTGGCTAAGGAGAAAGGGTGAAAGAGGGAAGACTGGCTAAGGAGAAGGGGTCGAAGAGGGAAGGCTGGCTAAGGAGAAGGGGTCGAAGAGGGAAGGCTGGCTAAGGAGAAGGGGTGAAAGAGGGAAGACTGGCTAAGGAGAAGGGGTCGAAGAGGGAAGGCTGGCTAAGGAAAAGGGGTCGAAGAGGGAAGGCTGGCTAAGGAGAAGGGGTCCAAGAGGGACGACTGGCTAAGGAGAAGGGGTGAAAGAGGGAAGACTGGCTAAGGAGAAGGGGTCGAAGAGGGAAGGCTGGCTAAGGAAAAGGGGTCGAAGAGGGAAGACTGGTTAAGGAGAAGGGGTCGAAGAGGGAAGAGTGGCTAAGGAGAAGGGGTGGAATAGGGAAGACTGGTTAAGGAGAAGGGGTCGAAGAGGGAAGAGTGGCTAAGGAGAAGGGGTCAAAGAGGGAAGGCTGGCTAAGGAGAAGGGGTCGAAGAGGGAAGAGTGGCTAAGGAGAAGGGGTCAAAGAGGGAAGGCTGGTTAAGGAGAAGGGGTCGAAGAGGGAAGAGTGGCTAAGGAGAAGGGGTCGAAGAGAGAAGACTGGCTAAGGAGAAGGGGTCGAAGAGGGAAGAGTGGCTAAGGAGAAGGGGTGGAATAGGGAAGACTGGTTAAGGAGAAGGGGTCGAAGAGGGAAGAGTGGCTAAGGAGAAGGGGTCAAAGAGGGAAGGCTGGCTAAGGAGAAGGGGTCGAAGAGGGAAGAGTGGCTAAGGAGAAGGGGTGGAATAGGGAAGACTGGCTAAGGAGAAGAGGTCGAAGAGGGAAGACTGGCTAAGGAGAAGGGGTCAAAGAGGGAAGGCTGGCTAAGGAGAAGGGGTCGAATAGAGAAGGCAACCCGGTGCGCATCAGCTGCCATGCTGAAGTCGAATGTATCCGACCAAAAGGTGTAAATTTCGCCGTCAAGCCGTAACTACAACACACCGCATTCTGTTCTCTGGACTACATCCTGCTACTGACAAAGCCATTTCCGAGACTTGGTAGCGGGAGTTTGAGAACGTTCAGGGCTTGGTAGTTGGAGTTTGAGAACGTTCAGGGCTTGGTAGTTTGAGTTTGAGGACGTTCAGGGCTTGGTAGCTGGAGTTTGAGAACGTTCACGGCTTGGTAGTTTGAGTTTGAGAACGTTCAGGGCTTGGTAGTTTGAGTTTGAGAACGTTCAGGGCTTGGTAGCTGGAGTTTGAGAACGTTCAGGGCTTGGTAGTTGGAGTTTGAGAACGTTCACGGCTTGGTAGTTTGAGTTTGAGAACGTTCAGGGCTTGGTAGCTGGAGTTTGAGAACGTTCACGGCTTGGTAGTTTGAGTTTGAGAACGTTCAGGGCTTGGTAGTTTGAGTTTCAGAACGTTCAGGGCTTGGTAGCTGGAGTTTGAGAACGTTCACGGCTTGGTAGTTTGAGTTTGAGAACGTTCAGGGCTTGGTAGTTGGAGTTTGAGAACGTTCAGGGCTTGGTAGTTGGAGTTTGAGAACGTTCAGCGCTTGGTAGCGAGAGATTGGGAACGAACGAACGAAGACCAAGACGAAGTAACCATACACCTGTCATTCATTGTGTGCATGCGACAGAGAGAGAGAGAGAGAGAGAGAGAGAGAGAAAGAAAGAGAGAGAGAGATTGACAGAGCACCTGTAGGACTCCCTGATTTCAATAACGAAGATAATATATAACATTGACAGGCAATTTAACAGCCTTCGCCCCCCCCCCCCCCCCACCACCACCAGCGCACCCAAAAATAAAATATTAAAAAACAAAAGGCTAAGTTACTCAATGATCCTGTTAGTCCGACTCATTCACTTCCTACATAGCCTGCCATTTCGCTAGTTCAGGTTACCTATCATACACGTGCTCAGTTTCTGCAGAAGCTATTTTGGTCTGAAGCTAAATAGTGTGTTGCTACTAACGTGCGTTCGGCAGGGACTGATAACAACGTAGCTGAAAGAAGCTACTTGGTCTTCTTCTAGTCTTTGCTGAAGACGTTGTGATCATAAAGCCATTAGTATTTGTCTGCTACCTTATCAGTGTAAACTTGCCCATTAACATTTCCTCGGAACACATTACGTATATGTTTGTGTGTAAATAGTTGAACATGTGGTTCTTTGGTCACAAAGGTCAAACATCAATATATGTTGTTCTGTCTCTTGGTTGGCTACGTCACACTAGCGTTGAGTTACCGGCCCTGGTCCATAAACTTCCCTAATGTAGCGCAGGATTATCGGCCCTGTTGACACTAATCTATAATATAGCAACCAGTTATTGACACTGTTGCACACTAATCTATAATATAGCATCTAGTTATTGGCACTGTCGCATGCTCATCTATAATATAGCATCCAGTTATTGGCACTGT
Source organism: Ariolimax columbianus (assembly GCA_036924085.1). Taxonomy (NCBI): domain Eukaryota; kingdom Metazoa; phylum Mollusca; class Gastropoda; order Stylommatophora; family Arionidae; genus Ariolimax; species Ariolimax columbianus. Next base: position 4,301,822 of record JAVGWX010000003.1, read on the forward strand.
TGCACACTAATCTATAATATAGCATCCAGTTATTGGCACTGTTGTATACTCATCTATGTTATGTAATGATATACAGAAGAGACAGCAATGGACTTTAAGATCTCAGCCTCTTTAAGCAGACGCCAAATGATACGATGCCTAATGACACCAGTAGTTCGCTTGTTGTACACATCCGTCTCCGCGCTCTCACGGACTTATCTCTGATTGGTTAACGTTTTCATTTCAAATGCCTATGCAACAGGGCCAGTGTTAGATATGTGTGGAACGTCGTGTATGAAGCATGGGAGTTATAACTTACATCCTGACCACTGAAAGGCTAACGTTAACTGAGACAATGGTAGTAGATTTTAGCACAGGCTACAGAGAGAGTTCAGAGTTCTCTCACGGCGTGCAGTCTTTGACAAAGCCGGTCTGGGTTTGTCTCTGTCCGATAATCAGGACAGGGGAAAGGGAGATCGTCAGTTTTGCTTGAGTAGGTTTGTGAGATAGTTCTATAGCATTAATACGAGTGTTGACAATGGTAGGGGCAGGTCACTCTGAGAGGAGTATAGAAGAGTTGGCGTATCGTCAATTTTGTAGTGTCTAATTGTCATGGAAAGTGTAACAGTTCCAGCCGGAGCATGAGCGTTTAGGGCAGGGGTGATGCTGGTGGCGACTCTGAGAACAAAGGTAGCTGAATGTGAGCTAAGGTCACTCTCCGTCTGGACATTACGGCAAGATCACTCACCGTCTCAACAGAGGAAAACGGAGTTGGGGGAAAGAATGTGTACAGGTAGGAACTGAACACTGGCATTCCGATTTGGGTAGTAGGGAATGAGTGACAGGCAGATGGGCAGCAGAGAGCTTGCTGTGATATTTGAGTGAGAGGTGTTCAGAGTAATTCGTTGCATTAGCCACTGATTGGGGCCATCCCCCAGATTTTCATTGGTCAGCTCTGATACTGCTTGAGTCTATATAACACGAGACAACGTTTAGCTCAATCAGGCTGGCCATGGAGAGGGAATGAGAGCGAGAGAGAAAATGTAGATAGGAGTCTGTTTAGCTCACCGACTTAGTAGAAGAGCGATTGATAGACTGTTGTACGAATGTTAGAGATAGAACAGGATCGCTCAAACAGCATACGCCATTGAGTCGGGGCCAGTCGCCCAAATAGGTGTGTGTTGGGCATTTTGCATCTAGAGGTAATCTGAATGTGTGTTGTACCCAGGACACCTTGTGAATGAGGTATGGCCTGACGAGTTAAGCGAGTGTGTAGACCGACTAGGTAAGATCTAGATGTGTGTGTGGTGTGTGTAGACAGAAAGGGAACGATGTACGTTTCAGAGCGTGTGTATACGCAGATCGACTGAGTTGAGAGATCATATGTGCATTTACGTAGAATATATTGAATGCATTATGTCCAGATCGCCCGCCTGAGGGGATTTGAGTGAGGATGAGTTTTTGAGTGTGTTGAGGATGCAGATATGCGGAGGTGTGTGATGTGTGTACAGCAATAGAACTGGGTTTTAATAGTTGGGAATTCCATCATAGCTAATGCTTAAAATTTCCGCTTTAGTTAATATTCAAATTAACGTATATATAATATAGGCATATTTAGTTAAAATGATATGTATTGTTTTGTGTTGTAATTTCATTGCGCTAATTTAATGGTGTTGTAAGATTATGATATAATAAATATGCCACCTGCTGTGTGCTATGTCATTTGCTGTGTGAGGTCATGAATGTTGTGGTTGAGTGTGGTAACGTTTTAGTTAGAATACACTAGTGTAAACAGCTGGATCTGCTACAAAAGACGTTGGTAAGAGTGTCTTGAGTCAGCCCATTCTGTTTTGTCTAGTCATGATGGAGAGATGGGTGGATGATTTGAGCTACGTCAGATTTGGTGAAAAGCTGTCACAGTGAGATAGGAAGGGAGACAGGATGGCAGGGAACTTGGTAGTTCCTCCAGAGAGAGAAACTTGACAGATTGACAGGAGGTGCAGGCCGGGTAGTGGCACGAGCTACTGGCTGGTCAACGAGGTAGAGACAGAAGTACATCGTGGCCTCTGGCCATATTGAATAGGGAGGAGCATAGAGTCAATAAGAAGCGAAAAACGCATTCGGACAGGCAGCGATGACCTGGGATGTTATCGACTATGTATGGCACTATTGCCAAAAGGATAGCTATCAGATCCTAGCAACAAATTCTTATTGTAAGTTATGTGTTGCAAACACGTAGGATATAATGACCAAAAGACATAATCTGTATGGTGGTGCCTGACAACCTCAGGGAGCAGCTCCTCTAAGAGAACGTGTGTATGATGGGCACCAGCGATCACGTTCCGAGAACCAGTTAGGTGTGTCATAGAACACCAGAGATCACAAGGAACCAGTTAGTTAGGTGTGTCATATAACGCCAGGGATCACAGAGAACCAGTTAGTTAGGTGTGTAATAGAACACCAGGGATCACAGAGAACCAGTTAGTTAGGTGTGTCATAGAACACCAGGGATCACAGAGAACCAGTTAGTAAGGTGTGTCATAGAACACCAGGGATCACAGAGAACCAGCCAGTACGGTGTGTCATAGAACACCAGGGATCACAGAGAACCAGCCAGTAAGGTGTGTCATAGAACACCAGGGACCACAGAGAACCAGTTAGTAAGGTGTGTCATAGAACACCAGCGATCACGTTCCGAGAATCAGCCAGTAAGGTGTGTCGTAGAACGCCAGGGATCACAGATAACCAGTTAGTTAGGTGTGCCATAGAACGCCAGGGATCAAAGAGAACCAGACAGTAAGGTGTACCATAAAACACCAGAGATCACAGAGAACCATACAACAAGTTCAAGATTGGCACTACAGAACTTTGTGCCGCACAGCCTCCATGAAGGCAGAACATATTTTGCAGTCCTGTCCACTGTATACCGACAAAAGAAGTAGCATTTGGCAACAGCCAGTGTCCTTCCACGAGAAGCTGTACGGAAGAGTACAGAGTCTTGAGTCGACCGCTGCCTTCGTTAGAGTCATTGAAGTTGAGGTCTGAAGATGAACGAGGAAGAGGAAGAAGACAGAGAACCAGTCAGTAAAGTGTACCATAGAACACCAGGGATCACATATAACCAGCCAGTAAGGTGTACCATTGAACACCAGGGAGCACGCTCCAAAACCACGGAGGATAAATCTTTAATTTAACAGTGGAACCCAGACGAAGAGAAGTTGCAAACTGTCGGAGACCAGCCAACCACACCGGAGAATCACAAGACTCAAAATAGTAGATAGTTTAATTCTAGTTGAAATTGTTAGGTAATAGAAGACAGAATGTGGAGGTAGATCCAGAGGATCCATCTGGCTCACGATGACAGCCTTTCTTTAGAAAGAATTAGTCATAGTTAGTTTAGTTGAAAATGTTGTAAATTATTCGAATATGCAAGAAATGAATTACAAAATGTTTTTTACATTGAAAGAAGTTTTAGTGTTCTCTATGATGTGAGGAAAGAGTAATTATGGGGAAAGAAAGAAAAACTGGTTGAAGAGAAATGTGGTAGGACTGCCACACCTGCCGCTGTTGGATTGCTAAGCCATCGACTCCTGTGTCAACGTCCAGTAGCAGACAATGCCCATACAATGGTTACTTTATAAGATGAGACACCGACCCCTTCACTGTCACCAACTCCAACAAGACCAAGGGGATGTATTTACACTGGCATCTTGTGGTTTGAGGCCTCTATTAGTAAACATATGCACATTGTATGGACTGAACTTACTTGTTTCAATGACAGCCAAAAAACAAAGACGTGGAACAGGAAAGTTGATACGGCCGTCCCAGGTCTGCTAAAGAAATAAACAAGGTCACCTCTCCACTTGTGTAAGTATACCCGGAACATCTTCAAGGGGACTCGTCTATACGTCTCGGCCAGACCTCTGGTCATGGTGATGTTGTGGCTGAGATGTGTGCTCATGTCGTCTGTGGAGACAAGACAACCGTTAATTAATCACCATCAAATGGCATGACATGTGATATTAACTATCAACGATTCAATTACCATTTTGTCTTTGAACACTTTATAACTTGAAGTTGTATTTGTTGATTTTCTTTGTTTTCCCATCCAATGTTTTATTCCATCGCCAATTTTGTTTCTCCATCTCGAGACTTACCTGGATGTCAAATATAGAGACAATCCAGACAAGGTCCATACACAGACTCTCAGTATTGAAAAAAAATGACTGGCTGGTACATCGTGGTTGGAGGGGCGGGGGTGGGGTGGGGTGGGGGATTGGGCAACACAAAAATCCTCAAGTACGTCTGCACTGGTGCACTCAGACCAATCATGGAATATGCCTCCAGCACTTGGTCAACAGCGGCCAAAACAAAAAACAAGAAAACTAGGCCCAGTCCGAAATATGGGTCGTAGAATTTCCCTTGGGGTATTGGGAAGCACTCCAATTACAGAGCTGGGAAAACAGCAAATATTGAGCCCCTGGAAATAATGAGAACATACAAATCCTTTACTCAGTTTGAACAAATAAAGAGGTTACCTGATCATCTTCTGCACCAAAAGTTCCAAGAGAGAACAAAAAAACAGACTACTAAAGAAAAGCACAAAATATCTGACCAGAGAAATCCATAGAAAACACGCAGGCATCTTCGAAGCTGAAACCAAAATGTCCGAAGCACTCATTCCAGAACCTTGGAGACGTAGCCAGGACTGGTCCAAAATAATATTGGAGATTCCAGGGTTAACAAAGAAAAGTGAGCAGTCAGCAACAGAACAAAAATGTCACGTCCTGTAGGAGGTCAGGAGACAGTACCCTAGAACCTCTTGGACACACGTCCTGTAGGAGGTCAGGAGACAGTACCCTAGAACCTCTTGGACACACGTCCTGTAGGAGGTCAGGAGACAGTACCCTAGAACCTCTTGGACACGTCCTGTAGGAGGTCAGGAGACAGTACCCTAGAACCTCCTGGACACATGTCCTGTAGGAGGTCAGGAGACAGTACCCTAGAACCTCTTGGACACACGTCATGTAGAAGGTCAGGAGACAGTACCCTAGAACCTCTCGGACATACGTCCTGTAGGAGGTCAGGAGACAGTACCCTAGAACCTCTTGGACACACGTCCTGTAGGAGGTCAGGAGACAGTACCATAGAACCTCTCGGACACACGTTCTGTAGGAGGTCAGGAGACAGTGCCCTAGAACCTTTTGGACACACGTCCTGTAGGAGGTCAGGAGACAGTACCCTAGAACCTCTTGGACACACGTCCTGTAGGAGGTCAGGAGACAGTACCCTAGAACCTCTTGGACACACGTCCTGTAGAAGGTCAGGAGACAGTACCCTAGAACCTCTTGGACACACGTGTCCAAGATGGATCAGCCTCTGTGAGCGATATAAGGGGAGGCATTAGAATCTACATCGCACACTCAAATAGCGACATTGAAAATCAGTCCATACCAGCAGGAGAGACTTGTACCAATTTCAGAGCTAAAGCAAGAGCTGTTCATGCAGCAACTCAGATTCTTATCAGACAAAACACAACTACGAGGAAAACGGTCATTCTAACAGTCTCCAGTTTACTCCAAGCCATTTCAAGCCTCAAACAATGAAATAAAATACAACCAAAACAAAAAGATTCAGTCCTACAATGGATTCCGGCCCAGTGGGATACCTGGAAACGAGAAAGCAGATGAGCTCACTAACGCCGGAAGTGGCGGAATGCAGACTCCCCATCCACAGAGCTGTAAAAATGCAAAGAAACTCAGTATAGACAAACTTGGCAGAGATGGGCAGACAAAGATCTACAGACTGAGAACGGGACATTGTAGACTCAAGGCCCACTTCCACAGAATGGGTCTCAGAGACACTGCCAGCTGCGATTGTGGAGCACCCAAGCAAACACCAGAACATATCCTGCACGAAGTCCCGACTTATGCAGACCAAAGAGAGGCAGTCTGGTCTGGGGGAGCGACCATGCTTGAAAAACTGTGGAGGACCGGCGAAGACCTGAACGCATAGTCTCCTTCGTGAACCTCACCAAACTAGAATCCTAGCATCAGTTGATCGTGAACCTCACCGGACTAGAAGCATAGCATGAGTTAATCGTGAACCTTACCGGACTAGAAGCCTAGCATGAGTTGATCGTGAACCTCACCAGACTAGAAGCATAGCATGAGTTGATCGTGAACTTCAAGCTAGAAGCATATAATCAGTTGGTCGTGAACCTCAAGCTAGAACCATTCCATCAGTTGGTCGTGAACCTCACCAGGTTAGAAGCATATCATCAGTTGGTCGTGAACCTCAAGCTAGATTTATATCATCAGTTGGTCGTGAACCTCAAGCTAGATTTATATCATCAGTTGGTCGTGAACCTCAAGCTAGAACCATTCCATCAGTTGGTCGTGAACCTCACCAGGTTAGAAGCATATCATCAGTTGGTCGTGAATCTCAAGCTAGAACCATATCATCAGTTGGTCGTGAAACTCAAGCTAGAAAAATATCATCAGTTGGTCGAAGAAAAAGAAGTTTCTCCATCTTCCTCTGTTTATCTTGTCTCGGGTTCCCTACTCCATGAGTGCTTAGGTCTGCCTGTATTTCTCGTGCCATAAGGATTTCAGAAAAGAGACTGCCTTGTAATGTTATCAGTTGGTTGCGTTAATGTGGGTCCTGTTTAATGCCAGCACCGTGCCCGTTTGGAAAGATGGCCTCGCCTTACATGTTGCTGGCATGCTTCGCTCCGGTGTTTGTGATCTCTGTAGATGTGACACGAGGGAAGAAAGGGGGTAAAAGAAAGAAGAACGAAGCGAACACAAATACCAAACCGCTAGGCCAATCTCGGACGTCACCCAACACTGTCAAAGCCCAGCCATCTAGGCAGAACAGAAATCAATAGGCGAAAGACAACTCAAACACGACCTCAACACCCGACAATCCACCATCGGACGTGACAGATCAGACAGCAGACAAAGATCACAACCCACCATTGAACGTGACAGATCAGACAGCAGACAAAGACCTCAACACCTGACAACCCACCATCGAACGTGACAGATCAGACAGCAGACAAAGACCTCAACACCCGACAACCCACCATCAAACGTGACATATCAGACAGCAGACAAAGACCTCAACACCCGACAACCCACCATCGAACGTGACAGATCAGACATTAGACAAAGACCTCAACCCCTGACAACCCACCATCGAACGTGACAGATCAAACAGCAGACAAAGACCTTAGCACACCACCGAATGTGACAGATCAGACAGAAGACAAAGACCTCAACCCACCAACGAACGTTACAGATCAGAATACAGACAAAGACCTCACAAGGCCCCAGGTCGCCAAGAGAACCAGACAAGAGACCGAACACGGATACCATACCTCTCAGTCCGCATATACAACTGTCGCTCCATCTTCTCGGCACATACAACTGTCGCTCCATTTTATCGGCACATACAACTGTCGCTCCATCTGCTCGGCACATAAGACTGCCGTTCCACTTGCTCGGCACATACAACTGTCGTTCTACCTGCTCGGCACATACAACTGTCGCTCCATCTTCTCGGCACATACAACTGTCGCTCCAGCACAACTCGGCACATACAACTGTCGCTCCAGCACAACTCGGCACATACAACTGTCGTTCCACTTGCTCGGCACATACAACTGTCGCTCTATCTGCTCGGCACATACAACTGTCGCTCCAGCACAACTCGGTGTTCTCATCACTGAGGCAGACAGTCTCACATACGATGTGATAGGCCTACGTGAGACAATAAGAAGAGAGCAAATGCCAGCGGAATGGCACGACAGAACAGAAATATACTTAGGAGCTCGTAAAGCAAGCAGCACGTCAGATGATGATAGTAGCACCACCTATAACTAGCCAACCACAAGACGTACGCTTCATCAATCACCGCTTCTCTGTCCTAGAACTATCTATCAGACTGGAACTCAACATCTCTATTGTACGGGTATACGGCCCAACCGCAGACAAAGAAGAGGAGGAGCCCGACGAATTCTATGGACAGCTCATTGACACGCTCAGAGAATGCCACATTTACATGACCAGCTCATTGACACGCTCAGAGAATGCCACACTTACTACAAACTGGTCATCGGAGACTTCATCGTCCGCGTTGGGTCTGGGAAATATGGAGAACGATGCAGGCGAGAGACTAGCTACTCTGTGAGAGACTAGCTACTCTGTGAGAGATTAGCTACTCTGTGAGAGACTAGCTACTCTATGAGAAGACTAGCTACTCTGTGGGAGACTAGGTACTCTGTGAGACTAGCTAATCTGTGATAGACTATTATGTGAGAGACCTCTGTCATGGCAACAGCTTTTTTGCAAAGCCCCCACAGAAACGGTGGACCCACGTCATTCCCAATGGAGAATACCACCACGACCACCACCACGCACACCACCACGACAACCACCACCAACACCACCACGAACACCACCACGAACTCGACCACGTACTTTCCAACCAGCGAATCGTTACCGATGTTAGAGTAATCATACGTTTGACAACAGGAAGCGATAACCGGCGACTGCTAGCTCGTCTTCTTCTCAACCTGAACCAAGGGAGCAAGAACAAATACCAGACGGCAACCAGCCTCTAGCTTGGACCTAACATGTACATAAACGAAACATTCAGTCCAATACATAACCTAGACTAGGACCACGGAAGCAAAGCAAGCTCTAGACTAGCGATAAGCAAGGCCAGCCAACCCGCATGACGTAACCACATTACAAGCCGCATCCCCACAAGCACTAAGGCTCTACTCTCCCAACGCTGCCAGATGGATCAAACACCATCGAACAATAGGACATTCAACAAACTCTGCAGACAGAAAGTTGAAGAAGACCATGCCTCTTTCTCAAAAAGACGAATCCTCGCCAGCTGAGCCAACTGGAGTGTGTATAGCATAGGAGTTGAACCCCGTACATCTCGAGCACTGCACATACGTTCTAACACAGCTCTCATCAGAGTAAACAAGATTATGCATTCATTGGATCTCCTCCCACTGCAACATCGATGGCAATAAAGCTGCAGGCAGACTATCAATGTGTAAAAAAGCTTTCCAAGAAACTTCTCCTGATCTTCCCCGCAGCTTTCTATGAGCTTCCCTTCAGCTTCCTCTGAGCTTTCTCTCAGCTTCCCCTGAGCTTCAAGAATGATGAGACAAAATTTACAATTAAAGCCAAGTTCATGTCAAAGTAGGCTGATCAACAACCTGCACTTCTGACAAGAAGACAACTACAATGATTTAACTACAGAAGAGCAAGCCATCATCTCCAGACTGAGAACTGGACACCTGGGTAAGGCTACAAGCCAGCCATCATCTCCAGACTGAGAACTGGACACCTGGGTAAGGCTACACGCCAGCCATCATCTCCAGACTGAGAACTGGACACCTGGGTAAGGCTACAAGCCAGCCATCATCTCCAGACTGAGAACTGGACACCTGGGTAAGGCTACAAGCCAGCCATCATCTCCAGACTGAGAACTGGACACCTGGATAAGGCTGATGTTAGTGTCACACGATTAGGGATAAACTTAACAACAAATGACAGATTGAGACAGATGTCGTGTGTCCATGTGGGAGCTAGACTTCTATCGTGGAACACATTCTACAAAGCGTCACGCACACACATGGAAGGAGAGAACCGTGTTGATCTTGCGAGACAGATAAGATAAGATAAGAGACAAAAGTTGTAAGGAGATAAAACAGCTTTACAAGCAACTTTGTCCTGAGTAGGAGAAACCGCTATCTTGGTGTGAGGATGTAAGAGAAACCGCTACCTTGGTGTAAGGATGTAAGAGAAACCGCTACCTTCATGTGAGGATGTAGGAGAAACTGCTACCTTGATAGGAGAGTGTAAGAGAAACCGCTACCTTGATAGGAGGATGTAAGAGAAACCGCTACCTTGATGTGAAGATGTAAGAGAAACCGCTACCTTGATGTGAAGATGTAAGAGAATGAGAAGACAGAATGAGAAGTACACTATGAGACAGAGTGAGAAGTACACTAGGAGACAGAGTGAGAAGTACACTAGGAGACAGAGTGAGAAGTACACTAGGAGACAGAGAAGTGCACTAGTAGACAGAATGAGAAGTACACTAGGAGACAGAATGAAAAGTTCACTAGGAGACAGAGAAGTACCCTAGGAGACAGAGTGAGAAGTACACTAGGAGAAAGAGTGAGAAGTACACTAGGAGACAGAATGAAAAGTTCACTAGGAGACAGAGAAGTACCCTAGGAGACAGAGTGAGAAGTACACTAGGAGACAGAGTGAGAAGTACACTAGGAGACAGAATGAGAAGTACACTAGGAGACAGAGTGAGAAGTACACTAGGAGACAGAGTGAGAAGTACACTAGGAGACAGAATGAGAAGTACACTAGGAGACAGAGTGAGAAGTACACTAGGAGACAGAATGAGAAGTACACTAGAGGACAGAAAGAGAAGTACACTAGGAGACAGAATGAGAAGTACACTAGGAGACAGAGTGAGAAGTACACTAGGAGACAGAATGAGAAGTACACTAGGAGACAGAGTGAGAAGTACCCTAGGAGACAGAGTGAGAAGTACACTAGGAGACAGAATGAGAAGTACACTAGGAGACAGAGTGAGAAGTACACTAGGAGACAGAGTGAGAAGTACACTAGAGGACAGAATGAGAAGTACACTAGAGGACAGAATGAGAAGTACACTAGAGGACAGAAAGAGAAGTACACTAGAGGACAGAGTGAGAAGTACACTAGAGGACAGAGTGATGACAAACGAGTAAAGAATAGGAAATGGCTACAAATATTCAAGAAAACTTCAAAATAGGAAAAGAGAAATTACGCAAAGAACAAAAGTATATAACAGAACATCGTAAAACTCATCAACAAATACAAGCAAGCAGAATGGGAGGGATGCACAGAAGCAAATATCCAGAGAAAAGTTCAACAAATGTAACATTCTGCACTGATAGCTAGTATATATTAATCAGATAAACACCTGTGAGAGAAATCAGAGGAGATAGTTCACTTCCTAAACATGAACTGCTCAACAGTACTTGAATATGATATAGAAACCACACCACCTTAAAGTCACATCAACAGAAACATGCCAAAGGCAGCGGATCGTCCAGATAACATCACCTAAGAATGATTAGACTGACAGGCATTGATCTGGGTTCTGTTACAAACTTCACAAACAACATGTATAAAACAAGACCCACTAAAACAGATGTGGTAAAATACATTTTTATATAACTACCAATGTGCACTATGGACGAAAAACTCTGAGAGTTGTAGAACAGTAACTACTATGAGTCTTACTATGAGAATAATCGTGACTATAACTCGCAGTGAAATGCAAGCTGAAATGACAGAACCAATTAGACATATGGCTACACATCAATCAGAATCTATATATACTAAGATTGAAGAGAGAAAGAATAATACCTTTAATGAAAACTTGTCACAGCCAGTGCACAAATCACATTCTAGATGTGACACGAGTTTCTAGGGAAGCAGCATCCACAAGTGTGTGTACGTCACGTTCATCTGACTATGCCCTGAAAACTACACACGATTTGATAGCGTCATTCCGATTGGAAAAATTAGAAGCAGTGAAATCACTGAATGCTGATTCATCATCATCATGTCCTTTGTAGTAGGTCGCTTTCATCACATCCAACCGCTATTAATCTCAGTCTGCAGTCAATCTTCCCACCTGCTCCATGTTCATGTTTGTAGTGTCCTTGATATCTTCTATCCACCTTCGCCTTGTTCGACCTATGCGCCGTCTTCCAGGTACCATGCCCTCCATGACCGCCCTTTCCAGTTCGTCTTGACGTTTGATATGGCTGAATAAAATTCATTTTCCGAAACATAACATTGTTTATGAGCCAGTTTTCTTCAACATTCAGTTCTCTTCTAGGATGGTTTTATTTGTCACTTTCTTTATCCAAGGAATTTCTTGTATTCTTCTGTAACATTTTGTTTCGAACGCTCCAATTCTCCTGCTAGCTACTTGTAACATTGTCCATGTCTCGCACCCGTACATTGCCACAGCGAATATGCATGTTGTCAGGATGTTCAGTTTGAGTTGCTTGTTAGTTTTATGCCATAAATTGTGCATGCTGTTTAGCTTCTGCATCGCCGTGACCAAACGTCTTCTAATTTCTTTTAAGCAGTCTCCGTCGTTGGATAACGTAGAGCCAAGGTATTCAAAATGTGTGAAATTTTCGATTTCTTCATTATTAATATCAATCTGGGGTTGGCAGTCTTTTTTTGTCAGGGGAAATTATCTTAGTTCTCTTAATGTTCAGGAAAAGGTTCTGAGGTTTCACTGTGTTTCTGGACGGACTTGAGCAGTCGCTCCAAGTCATTGCCGCTCTGTTTGACAGCAGGACTGTGTCATCTGTGTATCTTAGCTCTGGAATCTCCCTCCCTCCTTTTGTAAATGGATCAAAATTCCCGTAGCTGTCATCTGTTTTTACCTTTCGCATGACGTAGCGAGGTCTGGGCTGGACGTCCCGCTCGCTAAAGGAAAGTGAAACGTCTGTTATAGTCTTTCCTTTCAACGTGTCGAGATCGCCGCTGGATTCACTTTTCGGCTTGCCGTGCAGGAGTGTCCATGCCAATGGCGTCTCCTACATTATTGTGTCACCAGCAGCACCTTCATGAGGGGCCCCCTGTTTCTTACAGAGCCCGCTGGGGTGCGTGACCGAGTACCCGCCGGTATAACTGGGCGTGCAGATTGGGCTCATTACCCTTGGTTGGAAGCTGTAACATATCTTATCTGTACAGACAAGATATAGGTAGGAGCTTAGACCAATATACAGGTAGGAGCTTAGACCAATATACAGGTAGGAGCTTAGACCAATATACAGGTAGGAGCTTTGACGTGTTTTAACATGTAACAGTTGGGAGAAAGATAGAAAGAACTTAGACAACCATCTTTTTTCTTTCTTCTTCGTCAGTCTTGAGTCAGTGAAGCTGAACTCAGCCCCACCAGAACTTGAGTCAGTGAAGCTGAACTCAGCCCCACCAGAATTTGAGTCAGTGAAGCCGATCTCAGCCCCACCAGAATTTGAGTCCGTGAAGCTGAACTCAGTCCCGCCAGAATTTGAGTCAGTGCAGCTGAACTCAGCCCCGCCAGAATTTGAGTAACCGAATTGAACCACGTACGCTTTGTCTCGAACCGCGCAGGTTCAAACGAAAACACTTAACAGTTAAGAACAACAATAAACGAGTGTAGTAGAACGTATCGCCGTTCATCAAGACAGACTGCTTGGTCTTCCGTAGAGCGGTGCTCAATATTAGAGGGGTTCACCCAAACGTATAGAAATTTAATCTACGCCACTATCTTACCCCTATCAAACATGATACACCGGTGAGACTGACATTGAAGTCCGTGCTCTCAAACATCTCAACAATATTCCTAATAATCAAGGCTCCTCGGTCGTCTACCACTTCAATAGTTCTGGACAGGCGCGGAAGGTGGATATCTGGATCACAGATATCATGGTTTACTGCTCCTCTGATGCTCGACGCCAGCTGGACGCTAGCGAATTGATGAACTCTTCGTCTGAGATTAACTCAACCTTGCGTTTCAGTACATTACAAGACTACATAAGCGCTCGTCCCACTACTCTCTCTTGTTCTCTCGGCTCCCCATTTCTCTCTCTATCTTTCTCTTTCTTTCTTTGCGTATTATACTTATAAATGCATGTACACAGATGAGTGTGTGTGAATGTATGTATATATGCTTGCAAGCACGCACGCATGCGTGCATGTGTTAATATATGTACGCACGTACGTACGTGCGTACATGCGTACGTATCTTAGAGGGTGTGAGAGTGAGAGTGTGTATGTATGTATGTGTATGATATGTTTAGTATGTTTGTTATTTTGTCTAAGAATTCTGATAATTCTTTTCGCCGTAGTCATGGTTACAAGTGAAGTAAACTTGAGTTAGAACAAATTTGTCTATTCAGGCCAGTCATTCTTATGATTGTAATGGCTTTCGATCTAGACTCTATATCAGTTATACGTTTCTCTGCATGAATCGTGCCACATATGTGAGTGTATGATGTGCACATATTATTTTATGTATTAATACACATTTTAAGAGGGATGTCCGAGAGACGAGTATTTTGGGCCAGGTGAGACGTACTAAACAGAACCTCACCTTACGTCATCGTTTGTGCTCGTCGAAACAGGCTGTGTTCCAGCAGTCTGACCAATGAGGTGGGGATCGGTAATGTAATCCCCACAGCACAAAGCTTACCAATGACCCTTACATTGCATTACAGCCACTGGGACCCTTCCCCATTCTTAAGAACGCACACAGGAAGAACCACCGAAACCTGCTAGTATACAAACACTGTTAAAAGTTAACTCTGCGCGAGTAACTCTGAATAGGGTCCACCACCACCACCACCACTACTACAACCACAAAAACCACCACCAACAACAACTACACCAGCCGGAGCTCCTTTACATTTGTTTGGGCCTTTCTTCCATCAGCTTTTCTTCTGATATCAATCTTTCTGGTTTTCATGTCATAATTACAGGTCCATGTTAGTTAGTCCACACCCAACTCCATGTTACTTAGTCCGCACCCAACTCCATGATAGTTAGTCCACACCCAACTCCAGGTTAGTTAGTCCACACCCAACTCCATGTTAGTTAGTACACACCCAACTCCAGGTTAGTTAGTCCACACCCAACTCCAGGTTAGTTAGTCCACACCCAACTCCAGGTTAGTTAGTCCACACCCAACTCCATGTTAGTTAGTCCACACAAATCTCCATGTTAGTTAGTCCACACCTAACTCCATGTTAGTTAGTCCACACCCAACACCATGTTAGTTAGTCCACAATCCCCGGTCCATGTTAGTTAGTCCACAATCCCCGGTCCATGTTAGTTAGTCCACAATCCCCGGTCCATATTAGTTAGTCCACAATCCCCGGTCCATCTTAGTTAGTCCACAATCCCCGGTCCATGTTAATTAGTTCACACCCAACTCCATGTTAGTTAGTCCACACCCAACTCCATGTTAGTTAGTCCACAATCCCCGGTCCATGTTAGTTAGTCCACAATCCCCGGTCCATGTTAGTTAGTCCACATCCAACTCCATGTTAGTTAGTCCACAATCCCCGGTCCATGTTAGTTAGTCCAAATCCAACTCCATGTTAGTTAGTTCACAATCCCCGGTCCATGTTAGTTAGTCCACAATCCCCGGTCCATGTTAGTTAGTCCACACCCAACTCCATGTTAGTTAGTCCACAATCACCTATCCATGTTAGTTAGTCCACACCCAACTCCATGTTAGTTAGTCCACAATCCCCTGTCCATGTTGGTTAGTCCACAATCCCCTGTCCATGTTAGTTAGTCCACACCCAACTCCATGTTACTTAGTGCACACCCAACTCCGTGTTAGTTAGGCCACACCCAAC
Source organism: Ariolimax columbianus (assembly GCA_036924085.1). Classification (NCBI taxonomy): domain Eukaryota; kingdom Metazoa; phylum Mollusca; class Gastropoda; order Stylommatophora; family Arionidae; genus Ariolimax; species Ariolimax columbianus. Next base: position 4,317,267 of record JAVGWX010000003.1, read on the forward strand.
TCCAGGTTAGTTAGTCCACACCCAACTCCATGTTAGTTAGTACACACCCAACTCCATGTTAGTTAGTCCACACCCAACTCCATGTTAGTTAGTCCACACCCAACACCATGTTAGTTAGTCCACAATCCCCGGTCCATGTTAGTTAGTCCACAATCCCCGGTCCATGTTAGTTAGTCCACAATGCCCGGTCCATGTTAGTTAGTCCACAATCCCCGGTCCATGTTAGTTAGTCCACAATCCCCGGTCCATGTTAGTTAGTTCACACCCAACTCCATGTTAGTTAGTCCACACCCAACTCCATGTTAGTTAGTCCACAATCCCCGGTCCATGTTAGTTAGTCCACATCCAACTCCATGTTAGTTAGTCCACAATCTCCGGTCCATGTTAGTTAGTCCAAATCCAACTCCATGTTAGTTAGTTCACAATCCCCGGTCCATGTTAGTTAGTCCACAATCCCCGGTCCATGTTAGTTAGTCCACACCCAACTCCATGTTAGTTAGTCCACAATAACCTATCCATATTAGTTAGTCCACACCCAACTCCATGTTAGTTAGTCCACAATCCCCTGTCCATGTTAGTTAGTCCACAATCCCTTGTCCATGTTAGTTAGTCCACACCCAACTCCATGTTAGTTAGTCCACAATCCCCTGTCCATGTTAGTTAGTCCACACCCAACTCCATGTTAGTTAGTCCACACCCAAATCCATGTTAGTTAGTCCACAATCCCCTGTCCATGTTAGGTAGTCCACACCCGTCTCCATGTTAGTTAATCCACACCCAACTCCATGTTAGTTAGTCCACAATCCCCTGTCTATGTTAGTTAGTCCACACCCAACTCCATGTTAGTTAGTCCACAATCCCCTGTCCATGTTAGTTAGTCCACACCCAACTCCATGTTAGTTAGTCCACAATCCCCTGTCCGTGTTAGTTAGTCCACAATCCCCTGTCCATGTTAGTTAGTCCACACCCAACTCCATGTAAGTTATTCCACAATCCCCTGTCCATGTTAGTTAGTCCACACCCAACTCCATGTTAGTTATTCCACAACCAACTCCATGTTAGTTAGTCCACAATCCCCTGTCCCTGTTAGTTAGTCCACACCCAACTCTATGTTAGTTAGTCCACACCCAACTCCATGTTAGTTAGTCTAGAATCCCCTGTCTATGTTAGTTACTCCACACCCAACTCCATGTTAGTTAGTCCACAATCCCCTATCCATGTTAGTTAGTCCACACCCAACTCCATGTTAGTTAGTCCACAATCCCCGGTCCATGTTAGTTAGTCCACACCCAACTCCATGTTAGTTAGTCCACACATAACTCCATGTTAGTTAGTCCACAATCCCCTGTCCATGTTAGTTAGTCCACACCAAACTCCATGTTAGTTAGTCCACACCCAACTCCATGTTATTTAGTCCACAATCCCCTGTCTATGTTAGTTAGTCCACACCCATCTCCATGTTAGTTAGTCCACACCCAACTCCATGTTAGTTAGTCCACAATCCCCTGTCTATGTTAGTTAGTGCACACCCAACTCCATGTTAGTTAGTCCACAATCCCCTGTCCATGTTAGTTAGTCCACACCCAGCTCCATGTTAGTTAGTCCACAATCCCCTGTCCATGTTAATTAGTCCACAATCCCCTGTCTATGTTAGTTTGTCCACACCCAACTCCATGTTAGTTAGTCCACAATCCCCTGTCCATGTTAGTTAGTCCACAATCCCCTGTCCATGTTAGTTAGTCCAGACCCAACTCCATGTTAGTTAATCCCCATTCCCCTGTCCATGTTAGTTAGTCCACACCCAACTCCATGTTAGTTAGTCCACACCCAACTCCATGTTAGTTAGTCCACAATCCCCTGTCCCTGTTTGTTAGTCCACACCCAACTCTATGTTAGTTTGTCCCCACCCAACTCCATGTTAGTTAGTCCACAATCCCCTGTCTATGTTAGTTACTCCACACCCAAATCCATGTTAGTTAGGCCACAATCACCTATCCATGTTAGTTAGTCCACACCCAACTCCATGTTAGTTAGTCCACAATCCCCTGTCCATGTTAGTTAGTCCACAATCCCCTGTCCATGTTAGTTAGTCCACACCCAATACAATGTTAGTTAGTCCACAATCCCCTGTCCATGTTAGTTAGTCCACACCCAACTCCATGTTAGTTAGTCCACACCCAACTCCATGTTAGTTAGTCCACAATCCCCTGTCCATATTAGTTAGTCCACACCCAACTCCATGTTAGTTAGTCCACACCCAACTCCATGTTAGTTAGTCCACAATCCCCTGTTTATGTTAGTTAGTCCACACCCAACTCCATTATAGTTAGTCCACACCCAACTCCAAGTTAGTTAGTCCACAATCCCGGTCTATGTTAGTTAGTCCACAATCCCCGGTCCATGTTAGTTAGTTCACAATCCCCGGTCCATGTTAGTTAGTCCACACCCAACTCCATGTTATTTAGTCCACACCCAACTCCATGTTAGTTAGTCCACACCCAAATCCATGTTAGTTAGTTCACAATCCCCGGTCCATGTTAGTTAGTCCACACTCAACTCCATGTTAGTTAGTACACCCAAAATCCATGTTAGTTAGTCCACAATCCCCGGTCCATGTTAGTTAGTTCACAATCCCCGGTCCATGTTAGTTAGGCCAATCCCAACTCCATGTTAGTTAGGCCACACCCAACTCCATGTTAGTTAGTCCACACCCAACTCCATGTTAGTTGGGCCACACCAACTCCATGTTAGTTAGTCCAAACCCAACTCCATATTAGTTAGGCCACACCCAACTCCATGTTAGTTAGGCCACACCCAACTCCATGTTAGTTAGTCCACACCCAAATCCATGTTAGTTAGTCCACACCCTCCTCCATGTTAGTTAGGCCACACCCAACTCCATGTTAGTTAGTACACCCAAAATCCATGCTATTTAGTCAATACCCAAAATCCACGTTATTTAGTCCACACCAAAATCCATGTTAGTTAGTCCACACCCAAATCCATGTTAGTTAGTCCACCCAAAATCCATGCTAGTTGGTCCACCCCAAACTCCATGTTAGTTAGTCCACACCCAACTCCATGTTAGTTAGTCCACAATCCCATTGTTTATGTTAGTTAGTCCACACCCAACTCCATGCTAGTTAGTCCACAATCCCCTGTCCATGTTAGTTAGTCCACACCCATCTCCATGTTAGTTAGTCCACACCCAAATCCATGTTAGTTAGTCCACAATCCCCTGTCTATGTTAGTTAGTCCACACCCAAATCCATGTTAGTTAGTCCACACCCAAATCCATGTTAGTTAGTCCACCCAAAATCCATGCTAGTTAGTCCACCCCCAACTCCATGTTAGTTAGTCCACACCCAACTCCATGTTAGTTAGTCCACAATCCTATTGTTTATGTTAGTTAGTCCACACCCAACTCTATGTTAGTTAGTCCACAATCCCCTGTCTATGTTAGTTAGTCCACACCCATCTCCATGTTAGTTAGTCCACACCCAACTCCATGTTAGTTAGTCCACCCAAAATCCATGCTAGTTAGTCCACCCCCAACTCCATGTTAGTTAGTCCACACCCAACTCCATGTTAGTTAGTCCACAATCCTATTGTTTATGTTAGTTAGTCCACACCCAACTCTATGTTAGTTAGTCCACAATCCCCTGTCTATGTTAGTTAGTGCACACCCAACTCCATGTTAGTTAGTCCACAATCCCCTGTCCATGTTAGTTAGTCCACACCCAGCTCCATGTTAGTTAGTCCACAATCCCCTGTCCATGTTAATTAGTCCACAATCCCCTGTCCATGTTAGTTAGTCCACACCCAACTCCATGTTAGTTAGTCCACAATCCCCTGTCCATGTTAGTTAGTCCACAATCCCCTGTCCATGTTAGTTAGTCCACACCCATCTCCATGTTAGTTAGTCCACACCCAACTCCATGTTAGTTAGTCCACAATCCCCTGTCTATGTTAGTTAGTGCACACCCAACTCCATGTTAGTTAGTCCACAATCCCCTGCCCATGTTAGTTAGTCCACACCCAGCTCCATGTTAGTTAGTCCACAATCCCCTGTCCATGTTAATTAGTCCACAATCCCCTGTCCATGTTAGTTAGTCCAAACCCAACTCCATGTTAGTTAGTCCACAATCCCCTGTCCATGTTAGTTAGTCCACACCCAACTCCATGTTAGTTAGTCCACACCCAACTCCATGTTAGTTAGTCCACAATCCCCTGTCCCTGTTAGTTAGTCCACACCCAACTCTATGTTAGTTTGTCCACACCCAACTCCATGTTAGTTAGTCCACAATCCCCTGTCCATGTTAGTTAGTCCACAATCCCCTGTCCATGTTAGTTAGTCCACACCCAACTCCATGTTAGTTAGTCCACAATCCCCTGTCCATGTTAGTTAGTCCACACCCAGCTCCATGTTAGTTAGTCCACAATCCCCTGTCCATGTTAATTAGTCCACAATCCCCTGTCTATGTTAGTTAGTCCACACCCAACTCCATGTTAGTTAGTCCACAATCCCCTGTCCATGTTAGTTAGTCCACAATCCCCTGTCCATGTTAGTTAGTCCAGACCCAACTCCATGTTAGTTAATCCCCATTCCCCTGTCCATGTTAGTTAGTCCACACCCAACTCCATGTTAGTTAGTCCACACCCAACTCCATGTTAGTTAGTCCACAATCCCCTGTCCCTGTTTGTTAGTCCACACCCAACTCTATGTTAGTTTGTCCACACCCAACTCCATGTTAGTTAGTCCACAATCCCCTGTCTATGTTAGTTACTCCACACCCAAATCCATGTTAGTTAGGCCACAATCACCTATCCATGATAGTTAGTCCACACCCAACTCCATGTTAGTTAGTCCACAATCCCCTGTCCATGTTAGTTAGTCCATAATCCCCTGTCCATGTTAGTTAGTCCACACCCAATACAATGTTAGTTAGTCCACAATCCCCTGTCCATGTTAGTTAGTCCACACCCAACTCCATGTTAGTTAGTCCACACCCAACTCCATGTTAGTTAGTCCACAATCCCCTGTCCATATTAGTTAGTCCACACCCAACTCCATGTTAGTTAGTCCACACCCAACTCCATGTTAGTTAGTCCACAATCCCCTGTTTATGTTAGTTAGTCCACACCCAACTCCATTATAGTTAGTCCACACCCAACTCCAAGTTAGTTAGTCCACAATCCCGGTCTATGTTAGTTAGTCCACAATCCCCGGTCCATGTTAGTTAGTTCACAATCCCCGGTCCATGTTAGTTAGTCCACACCCAACTCCATGTTATTTAGTCCACACCCAACTCCATGTTAGTTAGTCCACACCCAAATCCATGTTAGTTAGTTCACAATCCCCGGTCCATGTTAGTTAGTCCACACTCAACTCCATGTTAGTTAGTACACCCAAAATCCATGTTAGTTAGTCCACAATCCCCGGTCCATGTTAGTTAGTTCACAATCCCCGGTCCATGTTAGTTAGGCCAATCCCAACTCCATGTTAGTTAGGCCACACCCAACTCCATGTTAGTTAGTCCACACCCAACTCCATGTTAGTTGGGCCACACCAACTCCATGTTAGTTAGTCCAAACCCAACTCCATATTAGTAAGGCCACACCCAACTCCATGTTAGTTAGGCCACACCCAACTCCATGTTAGTTAGTCCACACCCAAATCCATGTTAGTTAGTCCACACCCTCCTTCATGTTAGTTAGGCCACACCCAACTCCATGTTAGTTAGTACACCCAAAATCCATGCTAGTTAGTCAATACCCAAAATCCACGTTAGTTAGTCCACACCAAAATCCATGTTAGTTAGTCCACACCCAAATCCATGTTAGTTAGTCCACCCAAAATCCATGCTAGTTGGTCCACCCCAAACTCCATGTTAGTTAGTCCACACCCAACTCCATGTTAGTTAGTCCACAATCCCATTGTTTATGTTAGTTAGTCCACACCCAACTCCATGCTAGTTAGTCCACAATCCCCTGTCCATGTTAGTTAGTCCACACCCATCTCCATGTTAGTTAGTCCACACCCAAATCCATGTTAGTTAGTCCACAATCCCCTGTCTATGTTAGTTAGTCCACACCCAAATCCATGTTAGTTAGTCCACACCCAAATCCATGTTAGTTAGTCCACCCAAAATCCATGCTAGTTAGTCCACCCCCAACTCCATGTTAGTTAGTCCACACCCAACTCCATGTTAGTTAGTCCACAATCCTATTGTTTATGTTAGTTAGTCCACACCCAACTCTATGTTAGTTAGTCCACAATCCCCTGTCTATGTTAGTTAGTCCACACCCATCTCCATGTTAGTTAGTCCACACCCAACTCCATGTTAGTTAGTCCACCCAAAATCCATGCTAGTTAGTCCACCCCCAACTCCATGTTAGTTAGTCCACACCCAACTCCATGTTAGTTAGTCCACAATCCTATTGTTTATGTTAGTTAGTCCACACCCAACTCTATGTTAGTTAGTCCACAATCCCCTGTCTATGTTAGTTAGTGCACACCCAACTCCATGTTAGTTAGTCCACAATCCCCTGTCCATGTTAGTTAGTCCACACCCAGCTCCATGTTAGTTAGTCCACAATCCCCTGTCCATGTTAATTAGTCCACAATCCCCTGTCCATGTTAGTTAGTCCACACCCAACTCCATGTTAGTTAGTCCACAATCCCCTGTCCATGTTAGTTAGTCCACAATCCCCTGTCCATGTTAGTTAGTCCACACCCATCTCCATGTTAGTTAGTCCACACCCAACTCCATGTTAGTTAGTCCACAATCCCCTGTCTATGTTAGTTAGTGCACACCCAACTCCATGTTAGTTAGTCCACAATCCCCTGCCCATGTTAGTTAGTCCCCACCCAGCTCCATGTTAGTTAGTCCACAATCCCCTGTCCATGTTAATTAGTCCACAATCCCCTGTCCATGTTAGTTAGTCCAAACCCAACTCCATGTTAGTTAGTCCACAATCCCCTGTCCATGTTAGTTAGTCCACACCCAACTCCATGTTAGTTAGTCCACACCCAACTCCATGTTAGTTAGTCCACAATCCCCTGTCCCTGTTAGTTAGTCCACACCCAACTCTATGTTAGTTTGTCCACACCCAACTCCATGTTAGTTAGTCCACAATCCCCTGTCCATGTTAGTTAGTCCACAATCCCCTGTCCATGTTAGTTAGTCCACACCCAACTACATGTTAGTTAGTCCACAATCCTCTGTCCATGTTAGTTAGTCCATACCAAACTCCATGTTAGTTAGTCCACACCCAACTCCATGTTAGTTAGTCCACAATCCCCTGTCCATGTTAGTTAGTCCACACCCAACTCCATGTTAGTTAGTCCACACCCAACTCCATGTTAGTTAGTCCACAATCCCCTGTTTATGTTAGTTAGTCCACACCCAACTCCATTATAGTTAGTCCACACCCAACTCCAAGTTAGTTAGTCCACAATCCCCGGTCTATGTTAGTTAGTCCACAATCCCCGGTCCATGTTAGTTAGTTCACAATCCCCGGTCCATGTTAGTTAGTCCACACCCAACTCCATGTTATTTAGTCCACACCCAACTCCATGTTAGTTAGTCCACACCCAACTCCATGTTAGTTAGGCCACACCAACTCCATGTTAGTTAGGCCAAACCTAACTCCATGTTAGTTAGGCCACACCCAACTCCATGTTAGTTAGGCCACACCCAACTCCATGTTAGTTAGTCCACACCCAACTCCATGTTAGTTAGTCCACACCCTCCTCCATGTTAGTTAGGCCACACCCAACTCCATGTGAGTTAGTACACCCAAAATCCATGCTAGTTAGTCAATACCCAAAATCCACGTTAGTTAGTCCACACCCAAATCCATGGTAGTTAGTCCACACCCAAATCCATGTTAATTAGTCCACCCAAAATCCATGCTAGTTAGTCCACCCCTAACTCCATGTTAGTTAGTCCACACCCAACTCCATGTTAGTTAGTCCACAATCCCATTGTTTATGTTAGTTAGTCCACACCCAACTCCATGTTAGTTAGTCCACAATCCCCTGTCCATGTTAGTTAGTCCACACCAATCTCCATGTTAGTTAGTCCACACCCAACTCCATGTTAGTTAGTCCACATCCTGTCTATGTTAGTTAGTCCACACCCAAATCCATGTTAGTTAGTCCACACCCAACTCCATGTTAGTTAGTCCACAATCCCATTTTTTATGTTAGTTAGTCCACACCCAACTCCATGTTAGTTAGTCCACCCAAAATTCATGCTAGTTAGTCCACACCCAAAATCCATGTTAGTTAGTCTACACCCAAGTCCATGTTAGTTCGTCCACACCCAAATCCATGTTAGTTAGTCCACCCAAAATCCATGCTAGTTAGTCCACACCTAACGCCATGTTAGTTAGTCCACAATCCCATTGTCTATGTTAGCTAGTCCACATCCAACTCCATGTTAGTTAGTCCACAATCCTCTGTCCATGTTAGTTAGTCCACACCCAACTCTATGTTAGTTAGTCCACAATCCCCTGTCCGTATTAGTTAGTCCACAATCCCCTGTCCATGTTAGTTAGTCCACACCCAACTCCATGTTAGTTAGTCCACAATCCCCTGTCCATGTTAGTTAGTCCACACCCAACTCCATGTTAGTTAGTCCACAATCCCCTGTCCATGTTAGTTAGTCCACACCCAACTCCATGTTAGTTAGTCCACACCCAACTCCATTTTAGTTAGTCCACAATCCCCTGTCCATGTTAGTTAGTCCACACCCAACTCCATGTTAGTTAGTCCACACCCAACTCCATGTTAGTTAGTCCACAATCCCCTGTCTATGTTAGTTAGTTCACACCCAACTCCATGTTAGTTAGTCCACAATCCCCTGTCCATGTTAGTTAGTCCACATTCAACTCCATGTTAGTTAGTCCACAATCCCCTGTCCATGTTAGTTAGTCTACAATCCCCTGTCCATGTTAGTCAGTCCACACCCAACTCCATGTTAGTTAGTCCACACCCAACTCCATGTTAGTTAGTCCACACCCAACTCCATGTTAGTTAGTCCACACCCAACTCCATGTTAGTTAGTCCACACCCAACTCCATGTTAGTTAGTCCACACCCAACTCCGTGTTAGTTAGTCCACAATCCCCTGTCGATGTTAGTTAGTCCACACCCAACTCCGTGCTAGTTAGTCCACACCCAACTCCATGTTAGTTAGTCTACAATCCCCTGTCCATGGTAGTTAGTCCACAATCCCCTGTCCATGGTAGTTAGTCCACAATCCCCTGTCCATGGTAGTTAGTCCACAATCCTTTGTCCATGTTAGTTAGTCCACAATCCCCTGTCCATGTTAGTTAGTCCACAATCCCCTGTCCATGTTAGTTAGTCCACAATCCCCTGTCCATGTTAGTTAGTCCACACCCAACTCCATGTTAGTTAGTCTACACCCAACTCCATGAACGACGAAACTCCGTCAAACAAACAAACTACCATCAAGCAGGGCGAAAACTTGCTCACTGGAAAAAAAGCCGCAAACGCTTTTGTGGAACACTATGCCAATGCGAACCACATAGATGTCCCTGCAGATAGGCATACGGACAACAATGAAGAGCAAAAGGGACACAACAACATCAATATTGCACCAGAAGAGCATATGATGGCAAAACTAACAATGAGCGAAATGGAAGAGGCTATGGGAACATTAAAGAAAAGGAAATCTCCCGGAAAAGACGGGATAATAAACGAAATGCTGGTGGGGCTGGGCCAAACAGCAAAGAGGAAACTGCTATCAGTCCTGAACCAAAGCTGGAAAGGGGTATTGTACCCCAGGCATGGAAAGACGCAGTACTTGTACCAGTACCAAAGAAAGGAAAAAACAAAACAGATCCAAATGGATACAGGCCTATCAGCCTACTGAGCTGTGTCGGTAAACTGATGGAACGTATGATAAACACCAGGGTGATGTGGCATCTGGAAGAAAAACGGATACTAATTCCACAGCAAGCCGGCTTTAGACAGCACAGATCCACTGAGGACCAGGTCATCCTCATAGCCCAGGAAATAGAAGATGCCTACCAGGAACAGAAATACACAGTAGCTGTCTGGGTGGACCTGGAAAAGGCATTTGACAAAGTCTGGAAAGAGGGACTTAAAGTCAAGCTAAGAAGAAGTGAAGTTTGTGGGAAAATGTACAAGTGGATCAACCACTACCTCAAAAACAGAACGGTCAGAGTCCAAGTACAAGGGCAGATGAGCAAAAAGGTGACACTCGAGCAGGGAGTACCCCAAGGGGGAGTACTGTCACCCACACTCTTCCTTGTGTATATAAATAACATAACAGAGAATATACCAAGAAGAGTCCATAGCTCAATGTTTGCAGACGATCTGGCTATGTGGACCTCTGAAAAGAATCTCACCATAGCAAGAAATCAGATGCAGCAGGCCCTAACATCGCTGGTATAGTGGGCGAACTCATGGCTGGTCAAAATAAACGAGGACAAAACGACACGTACAATATTCTCGCTATCAAACAAACCCCAAAACACCAAATTAAGTCTTAACGGCAAATACCTGCAGCCAAACGACAACCTAAACTACCTGGGAGTCACATTTGATCGGCGCATGACATGGAAAAGTCAGATCGAGAGAAACCGAATGAGAACCAGAGAAAGAATGGCAATCATGAGAAAACTTGCTGGCACAAGCTGGGGAGCAGACGAAAGTATACTAAAGAAACTGTACACTGGAAGAGTGAGACCAGTTCTCGAGTATGGCATTGCGGCATGGACAACAGCAGCAAAGGCGAACTTCGATAAAATTAGCAAGCTCCAAAACCAAGCCATGAGAGTTATAACAGGAGGCATGAGGTCAACGCCAATTGTAGAACTTGAAAAGATTACACAACTGCAATCCATGACCGACAGTAGAGACTGCAGAGCCCAGCAGCAAGCAGAGAAACTCAGAAGACTGACTGACCATCCAATGCACCAGAGACTAAACAATTTCGGAAATGGGAAACTAAAGCGGAGAAACTTTGCAGAAATAGCTAAAGCAAAGATGTACGAAGACCCCATGAACGCATTAACAACACTAAAGCCCATCCCTACTGTACGAAAACCTACCTGGAGGCAGCATATATTTCCAGAGATGGTAGAAAATATACCAGATATTGGAAACAAAAACTGCCAGACTGAAAAAGAAAGAAGAGATACTACCCTGAGCTACATAACGAAAAACTAGCCAAGCATGGACTGGACCCATGCATACACCGACGGTTCTGTAACAAACACAACACAGAACGAAGGGGCAGTAACACTTCTGAACCTACCAAATGGCAGAAAAATAACACTGTCATTCGCTACTGGAAAATGCACAAGCAATTTCAGAGCGGAGGCAGAGGCACTGATGGCGGCAGTGGAAGAAATGGTGACAGGTAAAAGGAATGAAAGCCATATAGTCTTGTTTACAGATGCTCTGGCCGTAGTCACAGCACTAAAAAGCCAGAAAAATACTGAACTTAATGATTTAAGAGCAGTACTCTGTCAACTATGCCAGCAGTCCGCACCAAAAAGCGTAGTGGTACAGTGGGTTCCATCCCACTGCAACAGCCAAGGCAACGAGGAGGAAGACAGACTGGCAAAAGAAGGTGCAAGACTACCACAACCAGACCCTAGTGTGACTTACGAAGAGTCAAAACGGCTTATTAGAGCTAGATACATGACCAAATGGGAAACCGAACATACTGGCTACACAAAAAACGATGCCTATTACCAGTTGAACAGAAGAGAGCAGGTCGTTGTCTTCAGACTTCGCACTGGCCACAATAGACTGAGGTACCACCTTTTCAACAAATTGAAGATATGTGGCACTGACGAATGCCCGTGTGGTACCGGGAAAATGACCGCGAGCATTTGCTGCAAAACTGCCCGACATACGAGGATCAGAGAAAGCAGATGTGGCCATCAGCATTGGCAACACTAGACAAGCTCTATGGCAGTGTCGACAGCCTCAGGATGACCACTGCTTTTTTCGAAAAAATAAAGATTGATGTCTGACTGCGTACGATGAAGAAGAAGAAGATTCCCTGCGAAAGAACTGTAATAGTAAAACGGTAACCTTCTCCATTGTTATAAATGTACACTTCAAACTCATTTTAAAATTGATATCAATGTAAGTTTTGAAAAAGCAACTATATGTCACAATAGTCACACCTCAAATTATTAATGCGTATTGATTGGCATCCTGTCAGTCTCGAAAGAAAATGGACTTCACACTAGAGAGGGGGCAGTCAGTTTTTGCCCTTGCTTTTGCCGCACACCTTTGGAGTCTGCATCTTGTCTTTCCCTGCCTGCAGACCATTACACAAAGCCTGCTTGGTCTGTCTTTGGCAAGTTCCTCCCAGTTGCGGGTGTTCCATATCCAACGCCTTCAGGTCACGCTTGCAAACATCTTTGTAGCGGAGGAAGGTTCTACCTATTTTACGTTTGCCCGTGGTCAGGATATCTTTTGGTATTCGCCCATCCACCATTATACACACATGACGAAACCACCGCAAGCGGCGCTGGCGGAGGATAGTAACTAAACTGGCAATCTTTGCACGATCCCACACGTCGCTGTTAGTCACTCTGTCCCATCATGAAGTTCCAAGTATGTGTCTCAGGCAACCAATGTTGGACAACGTGAGAAGGTACATCATCGCATTCGAACACGTTCTAACACGAAACACTGAGTGAGCTACTCAACATCTCAACACTGAGTGAGCTACTCGACATCTCAACACTGAGTGAGCTACTCAACATCTCAACACTGAGTGAGCTACTCAACATATCAACACTGAGTGAGCTACTCGACATCTCAACACTGAGTGAGCTACTCAACATCTCAACACTGAGTGAGCTACTCAACATCTCAACACTGAGTAAGCTACTCAACATCTCAACACTGAGTGAGCTACTCAACATCTCAACACTGAGTGAGCTACTCGACATCTCAACACTGAGTGAGCTACTCGACATCTCAACACTGATTGAACTACTCAACATCTCAACACTGAGTGAGCTACTCAACATCTCGACACTGAGTGAGCTACTCAACATCTAAACACTGAGTGAACTACTCAACATCTCAACACGGACTACTCGACATCTCAACACTGAGTGAGCTACTCGACATCTCAACACTGAGTGAGCTACTCGACATCTCAACACTGAGTGAGCTACTCGACATCTCAACACTGAGTGAACTACTCGACATCTCAACACTGAGTGAGCTACTCGACATCTCAACACTGAGTGAGCTACTCGAAATCTCAACACTGAGTGAACTACTCAACATCTCAACACTGAGTGAACTACTCGACATCTCAACACTGAGTGAACTACTCGACATCTCAACACTGAGTGAACTACTCGACATCTCAACACTGAGTGAGCTACTCGACATCTCAACACTGAGTGAACTACTCGACATCTCAACACTGAGTGAGCTACTCGACATCTCAACACTGAGTGAGCTACTCGACATCTCAACACTGAGTGAACTACTCAACATCTCAACACTGAGTGAGCTACTCGACATCTCAACACTGAGTGAACTACTCGACATCTCAACACTGAGTGAAATACTCGACATCTCAACACTGAGTGAGCTACTTGACATCTCAACACTGAGTGAACTACTCCACATCTCAACACTGAGTGAGCTACTCGACATCTCAGCACGGGCTACTCGACATCTCAACACTGAGTGAAATACTCGACATCTCAACACTGACTGAGCTACTCGACATCTCAACACTGAGTGAACTACTCGACATCTCAACACTGAGTGAGCTATTCGACATCTCAATACTAAGTGAGCTATTCGACATCTCAACACTGAGTGAACTACTCGACATCTCAACACTGAGTGAGCTACTCGACATCTCAACACTGAGTGAGCTACGCAACATCTCAACACTGGGTGAGCTTGTCGACATCTCAACACTGAGTGAGCTACTCGACATCTCAACACTGAGTGAGCTACTTGACATCTCAACACTGAGTGAGCTACTCAACATCTCAACACTGAGTGAACTACTAGACATCTCAACACTGAGTGAACTACTCGACATCTCAACACTGACTGAACTACTCAACATCTCAACACGGGCTACTCGACATCTCAACACTGAATGAGCTACTCGACATCTCAACACTGAGTGAGCTACTCGACATCTCAACACTGAGTGAGCTACTCGACATCTCAACACTGAGTGAGCTACTCGATATCTCAACACTGAGTGAGCTACTCGACATCTCAACACTTAGTGAACTACTCGACATCTCAACACTGAGTGAACTACTCGACATCTCAACACTGAGTGAGATACTCGACATCTCAACACTGAGTGAACTACGCAACATCTCACACTGAGTGAACTACTCAACATCTCAACACTGAGTGAACTACTCAACATCTCACACTGAGTGAGCTACTCGACATCTCAACACTGAGTGAGCTACTCGACATCTCAACACTGAGTGAAATACTCGACATCTCAACACTGAGTGAGCTACTTGACATCTCAACACTGAGTGAACTACTCCACATCTCAACACTGAGTGAGCTACTCGACATCTCAGCACGGGCTACTCGACATCTCAACACTGAGTGAAATACTCGACATCTCAACACTGACTGAGCTACTCGACATCTCAACACTGAGTGAACTACTCGACATCTCAACACTGAGTGAGCTATTCGACATCTCAATACTAAGTGAGCTATTCGACATCTCAACACTGAGTGAACTACTCGACATCTCAACACTGAGTGAGCTACTCGACATCTCAACACTGAGTGAGCTACGCAACATCTCAACACTGAGTGAGCTTGTCGACATCTCAACACTGAGTGAGCTACTCGACATCTCAACACTGAGTGAGCTACTTGACATCTCAACACTGAGTGAGCTACTCAACATCTCAACACTGAGTGAACTACTAGACATCTCAACACTGAGTGAACTACTCGACATCTCAACACTGACTGAACTACTCAACATCTCAACACGGGCTACTCGACATCTCAACACTGAGTGAGCTACTCGACATCTCAACACTGAGTGAGCTACTCGACATCTCAACACTGAGTGAGCTACTCGACATCTCAACACTGAGTGAGGTACTCGATATCTCAACACTGAGTGAGCTACTCGACATCTCAACACTTAGTGAACTACTCGACATCTCAACACTGAGTGAACTACTCGACATCTCAACACTGAGTGAGATACTCGACATCTCAACACTGAGTGAACTACTCAACATCTCACACTGAGTGAACTACTCAACATCTCAACACTGAGTGAACTACTCAACATCTCACACTGAGTGAGCTACTCGACATCTCAACACTGAGTGAGCTACTCGACATCTCAACACTGAGTGAGCTACTCGACATCTCAACACTGAGTGAGCTACTCGACATCTCAACACTGAGTGAACTACTCGACATCTCAACACTGAGTGAACTACTCGACATCTCAACACTGAGTGAGCTACTCGACATCTCAACACTGAGTGAACTACTGAACATCTCACACTGAGTGAACTACTCGACATCTCAACACTGAGTGAGCTACTCGACATCTCAACACTGAGTGAACTACTCGACATCTCAACACTGAGTGAACTACTTGACATCTCAACACTGAGTGAACTACTCGACATCTCAACACTGAGTGAACTACTCGACATCTCAACACTGATTGAACTACTCGACATCTCAACACTGTATTTCGTGAGTGATCCGAAATCTTTAGTTGGCACTCATCAGTGAAGGGGACTGAGGAAATATAATGACGCTCTCATACAGTCAATTCTGATCTATGAACTATTTTCAATTATATGAATACAGTCAAGTCTGATCTATGAAGTATTTCCAATTATATGAATACAGTCAAGTCTGATCTATGAACTATTTCCAATTATATTAATACAGTCAAGTCTGATCTATCAACTATTTCCAATTATATGAATACAGTCAAGTCTGATCTATCAACTATTTCCAATTATATGAATACAATCAAGTCTGATCTATTAAGTATTTCCAATTATATGAATACAGTCAAGTCTGATCTATCAACTATTTCCAATTATATCAATACAATCAAGTCTGATCTATGAAGTATTTCTAATTATATCAATACAATCAAGTCTGATCTATGAAGTATTTCCAATTATATCAATACAGTCAAGTCTTATCTATGAACTATTTCCAATTATATCAATACAATCAAGTCTGATCTATGAAGTATTTCCAATTATATGAATACACTCAAGTCCGATCTATCAACTATTTCCAATTATATCAATACAGTTAAAGGATGTAACACTTGAAAGCCAAATACAAAAAACGTCAGTAATTAATGTTGGTTTCTAATTTTGGCATAAAATAAACACGGTTATGTTTTGGAAAAAAATATTATTTAATGTGCAAATATGTAAATACAAAATTTGACAACATAACCCTCTCCTTCGTCGCGACATATAGAGAAGAAACTATCACGCCTGTTTTAGTCCGGTTAGAATTAATGAGTACATTTCAGTTCCCACTAGTTGCATCTCATACATTGAACACAAAATGGTATCTTCAGGTTTAGTTAGGTGTAGGAGTACGTAGACAGAACTGCGCATGCGTGCTAGTATCTATATACATGTTCCACTTGTCCTGGTAACAAAGTAGTTCTGACGCCAGTTCTTTTAAGTTTTTGCTTTGGAATTTGGCAGACCAAATTGTACAACCAATAACACCGGCTGAGTTAGATGGGGCTAATCTCAGCAGAACATCACACCAGCTGAGTTAGATGGGGCTAATCCCAGTCAGAACATCATGAGACCGATAACACCGGCTGAGTTAGATGGGGCTAATCTCAGTCAGAACATCACACCAGCTGAGTTAGATGGGGCTAATCTCAGTCAGAACATCATGAGATCGATAGTTGGTTCTGTTGTCGGGGACAGATCCGTGACTTTATGACTGGGCATTAAGTTGTGTTCTGCTTCCAATGACAGCTCCGTCACCCTGCGGTTGGCCTTGGCCTTGGGCTCTGTTTGCTTTCCAGGAAGCTTGGATGTCCAATGCTGTCTATGTTTAGCGTAGCAAATATCAGCTGTAAAACCTGCATTGTCACGTGACGTTGATGCCGTGGATCCGTCTGGACGGTTGATGTCGCGAGGAGACTGTCTGCCCGATTCGTTCAGTGGGGCATGTATCGCGTATTGTGAATCCGATGTTCTCGGCCCATTTACGCGAGGATTATCTAAACTTTCTTCAAGTCCATCCGCCTGGCGAATGTCCAGAGTTGGGGCTCGTCTCAGAATCTGTTTCTGTAATCTCATAGGTTGCATAATTGGTCCTCCAGATAAGGCAACTTGTGTGGATGGTAAGAGACTGCTCTCCCATAGAAGTAATGGATCCACAGGAGATTGGAGTCTCGAATGGTCACCACTTAGGACAGGCGCATTTAAAGACATGTCTTTATTTTGTGATTCGTTTACATCTGAGGCAGATTCTCCATTTGAAGTTTTCTTGTCGGTTTCATTACTATCGATTTCCGTTGGCCCTTCATCGATCGCAGGTTCACTCTCGTCTTTCTCTGCTTCATTATCGATGCTCTCTCTCTTTGTGTCGCTGTCATTAATTTCAGAATTTAAAGAAGTAGATGAGGTTTTGGATTTTGATGTTTCTTCTGCAGCCCGCTTTGATTTATCCGATTTCCTAGTAAACACGTTAGCCAACCTAGACCTGTATGAGGACTTGGGGCTTTTTGTTTTTGGAGCAGGTGTACCAGGGACTTCAGATGTCCTGTCCGTGGCCCGTATGGTGTTCTTGGCCCCCTTACTATTGGGTTTGCTATGTTGACCAGGACCAGCATTAGAGGCTGCTTCGTCAGTTGTTTGTGGTTTCCCGACAATGGCTGTTTCATTCATACTGTCATCCCTGGGGTACACGAATTTGCTAATTTCGTCTAAATTGTCGAACGAGACTCCGTGCTTTTCACTGCAAACAAAGACAATAGTGACGCTTATAGTCCGCTTGGAAAACAATATAAGAGTCCAAGTAGCAGAAAAAGAAGAAGACGGCGGATAGAACAGTGCGATGGTCTTTCTGAAAAGTCTCTGCATCCAGGGTAGAAGCGGAGTGACTTAGAAAGTTAGTGCGTCTGTCAGTTAGCCAGTAAGGCAGTCAGTCAGCAATTAAGTCAGCAAGTCAATAATTAAGTCAGTCAGTCAGTGATGAAGTCAGTATGTTGGTCAGTAAGATTGTTGATTCAGCAATAGGGTAGCTGAGACAGAAAAAGGTGCTCGCTGATCGATACAACTCAAAAATATTTAGCTATATAGATTTGACGTGCATTCTTTAAAATAATGTGTGTCGGTACACATTGTCTACACTAGCTTGTATGTAATTCTTGTATGTGCGTGTCGGTACACATTGTCTACACTAGCTTGTGTGTAATTCTTGTATGTGCTTGTCGGTACACATTCTCTACACTAGCTTGTATGTAATTCTTGTATGTGTGTGTCGGTACACATTCTCTACACTAGCTTGTATGTGCGTGTCGGTACACATTCTCTACACTAGCATGCATGTAATTCTTGTATGTGTGTGTGGGTACACATTGGCTACACTAAACTGTATGTAATTCTTGTATGTGTGTGTCAGTACACACTAGATACACTAAACTGTATGTAATTATTGTATGTGTGTGTCGGTACACATTGGCTACACTAGCTTGTATGTATCGTTTGTATTTGTGTTGTCGCCATGTTTTCGTGTAGACAATACATACTATAGCGCTGTACCAAGACTGACCGATTTATGTGAAGTATGATTTCATGTGTACGTTACTCAGTGTACAACCTCTCCTGTTGTATGACCAATGATCTCATGTACGTTACTCGGTGTACAACCTCTCCTATTGTATGACCAATGACCTGATGTACACAACTTTGTCCCTACACAACCCAGCACCTATTTGCGTGCTACGTGTTGTTGTTCTCCTACGACAGATACCTTTGTCCTTCCGAAGTTGAGAACCAACTTCGGAAATGTTTTCGTACATGTTTGAGTTCACCATGTAATGAACTAAACTAACTGCCTTCCAACAAATGTCAGGAGATATGATCTGGGAAGTTTGAGCACAACGCCAGATAACACGAAGTTGACAGTTAACTGGCCTAAGCATAATTAATAAACATTTTTAGAAACCAGGAGTCAGTCGCCATCAAGCAGGTATGCAACGTTCTCTCAGAGCAAGGGTTCATGAGGACAATACCGCGAGAAAGCTGTCGGAAAGCGGTGTACATCACAGGAGCAGTTAACGACGTCACCTGTTGGGGAAAAGTCTGGTTTGACCAGAAGGCTATTTTTTCATGGGTTAGGGAAATATCTAACAGCTGCAGGAGGGAGACGGAAGGGCAGAGTGGGGTGGTCGAACGATGTAACAGCTGCAGGAGGGATAAACGAGAAACATGAAATTGAAGAACAGTAGGACGGGCGGAGACAGTCGGGAATGAGTTGTTGAGCTCAGATGGAGCAGAGACGTAGAAGGCAAGTCGAAGCAAGCGACACGGACAGATACAGCTTGTGTGCAATTGGTGTATGCAAGAGCAGAGTCCTGTTAGACGTACTAAATATTTAAACTAGAGCCAGATAACTGGCTAGCAGCAGAGAAGACCTGACAGAGTGAAGTCAGGACACAGGGTAGCGACCAGGGCACAGACTGCCTGTGTGCAGTTGGCGTGTCGTTAGAACTGACAGAGTGAAGTCAGGGCACAGGGAAGCGATCCAGGTACAGGGTAGCGACCAGGGCACAGACTGCCTGTGTGCCGGTGTTGTGTCGTTAGAACTGACAGAGTGAAGTCAGGGCACATTGAAGCGACCAGGGCACAGACTGCCTGTGTGCCGGTGGCGTGTCGCTAGAACTGACAAGAGAAAAGTTATCGAGAACAGAGAAGTGCTCGAAATAAGAGCCGAGCGCAAACGTCAGATAGTAGGGATAGATATAGGGAGATCCTGATCCATTGCCCGTAGGCGAACCAGCCTGAGACACCATAGTTCTGGGGTCAACATCTGTGCCTGTTGCACGAAACCCCCATAGAAGGTTGACAGTATCGCCCTTATAGACGTATATGGTTAATTATTTGTGCTCGGGTTGCTGGTTGTTGAACTTTCTAACTTGAGAGTTTTGTCAACAGAAAAATAAACAGTAGTGTAGAGAATCGTCGGGGTCCAATGGTTTGTGACTATCACTTGAGAGGGTGAGAACTGCTGTAGTGTTAGAGTGTGTGTGACTCGTAGGTTGTTGCATTCCGTGACCGGGACATAACTGTGCCTGTGACCGTTCACTGTGGAGCATTCCCGTTTAGGACAGGGGGATTGTGCTGGCGACTGTATTCGCAAAGAATCAAACTTGGCATGAATAGTAGTAAACTGGGCGATGGTCACCGTGCGGACCGAAGCGTGAGGTGAGAATTAATTAGTAGTAAACTGGGCGATGGTCACCGTGCGGACCGAAGCGTGAGGTGAGAATTAATTAGTAGTAAACTGGGCGATGGTCACCGTGCGGACCGAAGCGTGAGGTGAGAATTAATTAGTAGTAAACTGGGCGATGGTCACCGTGCGGACCGAAGCGTGAGGTGAGAATTAATTAGTAGTAAACTGGGCGATGGTCGCCGTGCGGACCGAAGCGTGAGGTGAGAATTAATTAGTAGTAAACTGGGCGATGGTCACCGTGCGGACCGAAGCGTGAGGTGAGAATTAATTAGTAGTAAACTGGGCGATGGTCACCGTGCGGACCGAAGCGTGAGGTGAGAATTAATTAGTAGTAAACTGGGCGATGGTCACCGTGCGGACCGAAGCGTGAGGTGAGAATTAATTAGTAGTAAACTGGGCGATGGTCACCGTGCGGACCGAAGCGTGAGGTGAGAATTAATTAGTAGTAAACTGGGCGATGGTCGCCGTGCGGACCGAAGCGTGAGGTGAGAATTAATTAGTAGTAAACTGGGCGATGGTCACCGTGCGGACCGAAGCGTGAGGTGAGAATTAATTAGTAGTAAACTGGGCGATGGTCACCGTGCGGACCGAAGCGTGAGGTGAGAATTAATTAGTAGTAAACTGGGCGATGGTCACCGTGCGGACCGAAGCGTGAGGTGAGAATTAATTAGTAGTAAACTGGGCGATGGTCACCGTGCGGACCGAAGCGTGAGGTGAGAATTAATTAGTAGTAAACTGGGCGATGGTCACCGTGCGGACCGAAGCGTGAGGTGAGAATTAATTAGTAGTAAACTGGGCGATGGTCACCGTGCGGACCGAAGCGTGAGGTGAGAATTAATTAGTAGTAAACTGGGCGATGGTCACCGTGCGGACCGAAGCGTGAGGTGAGAATTAATTGCAACTGGGTAACTTGGCTAGTTTAGGGGATGGGTACCAGTTTGATCAATTCTGGTAACAGACCTAAGTCGTAGGGGTTTTAGATTGACGAAAAGTAAGCACGTAGCAGGCTGTCGCATTTAAAGTGACAATGTTTCATACATATTGCAGCCAATTGGATTCTAGATTGAGTGTGACAAAATTAGAGTGATGGATAACCAGCCAACTGGGGAGGACCACTGGAGAGGCATGTTTGTTTCATTGAGTCTATAAAGGACAATTTAGAAATAGATTCGAGAGATTCGGAGAGAGAGCGTTTATGGGATGGTTATCCAATCATACACCTTGTGCTCATTGGCACGAATGGTTGACACCCAGTAAAAAATATAAGATATAGATCTGATCCCATCAAGTGAGAAGATTCGTCTCGGTACAAATTGAATTGATCTGGAAGGCAGTCCGACTGTTTTCCAAGGGATCATTGTATTTGGTTTTTTGTTGGAAGAACGGTGGCTCTTCTACGATCACAGTGGCACGATTAAATAGTCTGGGAATCCTAGGGACAACGGTCCCAGTAGCACAATTAAAGATTCAGCGAATCCTAAGGTTTGCTTTCCGAGAGGTACGTGAGTTCGGAAAGAGAGGTGCATCACATTAGCCCTCAGAGAACGAAATTGTTCGATACACGTGTACCACGGGCACCAAAGGGGCATGTCTCAAACACTTGAGAACGCTTAATTGGGCTTGCATGTGGGAAGACTCGAGCTGAGCAACTTTGTGGCGTCAGTGACAGAAAAATGTGAAACATCCTACAAATAACACATGAGAAATAAAACCTATCCACACAGCACACTCCGACTGGAGAAAACAGCGCTTTAAAGAGCATTGTTCCGAAAAAAAATACATCCGGACAGAACCAGAAATAAATGTAAAACACATAGAGAATCACTATCCAAGCAGCAGATGGAACCGTACATACAGCATCAAATGCAGCAGACAATGGAGGTGGAGGGATCTTTCGGAGTTTACAAAACAGTATAACATGACAGCCATCAATGGGGCCTGGAACATTCTTTTCAAGTAACTTCAGAGCAGAAGCAGATGCCTTGTAAACTGCAACACAAATTCTAATGACAGATGAAAACACACACAGACAAACGGAACTTTTCACAGACGAGCTGTCGGTAGTTCGGCAATGGGGAACAACACAAATACAGACATAAAGGAATAAAGAATGATACTCTATCAACTCTAAACGATAAAAGTAAGTCTTGAGAGCCTGTGTTTTTCCTGTAGCAGCTTATGGCTGCGAATCATGGACGATTACCAAAACTTCTAGACAAAGAATCGAATCCTTCGAGTCAAAATGTTACAGAACGATCCTCAAAATTCCAGGGACAGAGAACAACCAAATGTAGACATTCGGCAAGAGTTTAGCATAGAGGTGAACTGGTTTATCAATTCCATGTTGGCTAGAAAATGTAAATACTTTGGTAATATCAAGAAACACAACGGTCTCGAGAGAACAGTGATGGAAGGTATGGTGCCAGGCAAAAGAGGCAGGGGTAGATGATGGCACCGAGATATCCAGGAAACCGTGAGTATGACGGTGGCGGAGGCTGGAGTTTTGGCAAGAGAACGAGTTTCTTTCAGACAGGCTGTAATGGGAGCGACGTTCTACAAAGGACATGCAACATGATGATAACTCTATAAACTATGTCACATATTCAAGAGAGTTGGGATACAGTGGGTTCTATCTCATTGCAGCATTCTTGGCATTGAAGAGGCTGACAGATTGTTAAGGGAATGTACCAGAGCCAATCAATTTGATAGAACTCTGTCGCAGACGGTAAAGGAGTCTGCTCTATTCTATTTCACTTTACACTCACTATAAACAGATTCAGGAAATACTAAATATAAACACAATACAACACATTCTTTATTCAAGTAACACTACCAACTGTAAACTCTCTAACAACTTAAATTCTTTCTCTCACAAGCTTACATAAAACACTCCTACCGCTAAACCTAACCTTATCGATACTGTTATTGCCCGGTTCTTTCTCCTCACCTAATCTGGCCTGCTGTGATGGAGCTTTGTTCCGGATTGCCGCTGATAGTAACCTTCGTCGGTTCTAAATCCAGGTATGACGTCCGTGGGCTTGTTCCTCTTTGTCGGTGGTAGATCAAAGTGGACTCGACGTGGTCAGGATAGACTGCGTCAGATATGATCCATGGCATCACTGGAAATCTGCCTGTAGCTGCGACTGACGACTTTCGTTCACGTGATCAAGGTGATACCGACGTAATCAGTGGGACTGCGTCAATATGATGAATGGTATAACTGGATGACTGCCCATATAAGCTACTGACGCGACCACTACATAATATGAGGGTAGTTACCTTGCTTGCTGCATGTCTATCTCAAGCCTCTCTCCGTCACCTGCTCTCAACTGCCTCTCTCCGTCACCTGCTCTCCACTGAACGTCTCCTCCGAATCGACTTCTGTCTATGGAGTGTACTGTTCCCTCAACTGTGGTTCTCAATTAAAAACTGTGTTCAAATCTCACGACCTGTCTCCGTGTGTCTCCTCTGAAGTCTGTCTCTCAAGTGCACTGTTCTACTCTACTGTAATATCTCTGTCGAATGTTCCTCACGTCGCTCCACCGGGATTTATATTCGATCTGTATCCTCAAATCGCATGATTTCCAAAACAGCGCGCATTTTTGTCCGTCTGCTTGCCATTATCCCCCATCCTGTTCGCATGGTTTCCAGACGACGCGAGTTTGTCTACCCGCAACAAGTCTACCCGTCTACCACCACTATCGGTCCAGGTGTGGACACAGGACAGGTGTTACATCAGATCACCTAACATTAACCAACCTCCCACCTGCGCGCTTTGAGACAAACACGTACGTGGTTCGTTCTGCTTACTTCAATTCTGGCGGGACTAAGTTCAGCTGCACTGCCTGAAATCCCATGAAAAAGGAAGAAAAATGATTGTCTAAGCTCTACCTATCTTCCTCCCCTGTTAAAACATGTCTAAGCTCCTTCTATATATTGTCTCTACATCTAAGATCTGTTACAAGAAGATGGAAAGCTACCACAGCCTGTATAACGTATGAAGAGACCAAGACGTTTACCAGGTGTAGATACAAGAACAAGTGGCAAGCAGAGAACACAGGTCATCAACCAAATGACGCATGTTACCAGCTCAAAATATGTGAGATCTTTAGACTCGGTACAGGCCAGACTGAGATACTATCTGTTCAACATACAAGGATAGGCCATACTGTTGAATGTGCCTGTGGCACTGACACAATGGCTGCTGAGCCTCTGCTACAGATCTGTCCAACATACCAGGTACAGAGAAAGTTTGTGCGACCATCCCTGAAGCCATACCCGGACAAGCTGTATGGAGATAAATTAGCCTCGGCCTAACTACTGCGGTCTTTAGATACACTCAAGCTAACGTCTGAAAGCGTACGAATAATAATAATAATAAGAAGATGAAGAAGAAGAAGACGAAGAAGAAAAAGACGAAGAACGTACGTAACGAACTCAAGTGTCTCGTTAGAGGTGAAGGACCACAAAGAGCGGAAACAGCTAAATTAACAAATTGAAATGGTTCAAGATGGATATGTCAAGTGTAACTAATTTGGCGGCATGCTGGTCTCCCCCATAGTGGACGTATGTATCCAAAGAGTGACGGAAGTGATATTAGGAATGCTCGAGAATACAAAGAACGAATGAACTGGAGAAGGTGGATTTGACTATATGCTCACACACATGAATATTTGAATATTTGTGTTCACTTCTTATGGAGTCACGCTTGTCTTGATCCCTTCTGCACAAACCATTTGAAGTGTTATGCGTTTGAATGGACCTGTTTGTATGGACGTGTTTGTATGGGCGTGTTTGAATGGACGTGTTTGTATGGACGTGTTTGTATGCACGCGTTTGAATGGACCTGTTTGTATGGACGTGTTTGTATGCACGCGTGTTTGAATGGACGTGTTTGTATGGACGTGTTTGTATGGGCGTGTTTGAATGGACGTGTTTGTATGGACGTGTTTGTATGGACGTGTTTGTATGGACGTTCTTGTGTGAGCATGCATCCCTGCCACAACAAACATGATCTGCTCCAGGCTTGAGCCACCATTCCTCACTCGTTTTGATAGTATTTGGTGCCATGTCGCTCCATGAGTGTTGTGTAGATCAAGAATCTGTAGTCGAACTCTGCAACTGTTGGCTGTAGAAATGATGGAGATCACACATACATGTACGTGTGTGTATACGTGTGTATCTAGTGTATATCTATATATCGTGAGTGTATTTAACTCAGCATCCCACTGCGCCTAGGGGTTCCCTTCTCGACATGTCACAGAGCGGACAGTGCTCAACCAGGCATTGCACTGCGAGAAGCTTGTCCCATGCCTTTTACAGAACTGGACGCGGTGGAATTAGCGGGCACGGGACTCACTGGAGACCCGTGCGATGATGGAGGTAGTAGCAGCCAGACACCCTATGCCTGTTTGACACTGCGCTGTGCGAAGTTTAATCAACTGACCATAGCACTACGCCGAAGGTGTCCAACTCAGCGATGCACAGAGCTGACTGCCAAACTCGAAACTGCACTTGAGAATAGTTTCCTTTTGAGTATGCAAATCTGACACGGTGGGACTGATGGGTACAGGGCTCCTCTAGAGGTTATGTACGTGGCTCGGCCTCCTACATCGCACACCGTAGAGTACATCACGCGACCCCCAATCACCCCCTCCGTGGTTGGAGAAAGCCAGATGCCTGTTTTGCTTCTGACCTTGGTAGGAAGGAGAGCAGACACCCCCCCCCCCCCCTCTCCCAATATTATTAGTCTAAGATCCCAAAGAGCTGATCGCCCATGGAAGCTGATTATTTTTATTAAGAGAAAAGAAGACGAAGACCTATGTATGTAAATGTCCATGCACACGTTTGGTTATACACCCCTGTTACACTCTTCTCCTCATGTCTATAACAAATATTTCATGTCTAGAATGTTTATCGACAAGAGACGGACAATCCCCTCATTGATTACAGACAATCCGCTCATTGATTACAGACAATCCGCTCATTGATTACAGACAATACGCTCATTGATTACAGAAATCCCCTCATTGATTACAGACAATCCGCTCATTGATTACAGACAATCCCCTCATTGATTACAGACAATCCGCTCATTGATTACAGACAATCCCCTCATTGATTACAGACAATCCGCTCATTGATTACAGATAATCCGCTCATTGATTACAGACAATCCGCTCATTGATTACAGACAACTGACAGCCACAATGTTCTTATTAAACAAAAAACTGTCAATTCGAATTTTCCCCATTGCTGGGGTAGTCGAGGAGTTTTATAGACTGAGGACTACAGGCCGCTTCGCCACTGCTGTCGCCACGTCGTGTTGCTGGCTATGATTGTTTATTTCACTCCCAACAGAAAATCAACATATGCCATACCGGGAATCGAACCACAGCCCTACTTGTCGACAGGCATGCCTCGAAACCATTCGGTTACGCGCTCCTCAATGTTCTTATAGCCTACACATGCAACGCTACTTTCTACCATATAATCAGAACTGCTACAATATTATCCAAACCTTTTGAAATGTTGCCTATACAACACATAACTTATAAACATCCTTCTCACAAAGAAGTGAACTCTGATTCCACCAACGACCCGAACAAGCTATGTCCTCTCTATGTCCTCTATGTCCTCTCAATGTCCTCTATATCCTCTCTATGTCCTCTCTGTCCTCTCTATGTACTCTATGTCCTCTCTATGTCCTCTATGTCCTATCTATGTCTTCTCAATGTCCTCTATGCCCTCTCAATGTCCTCTATATCCTCTCTATGTCCTCTCTATCCTCTCTATGTACTCTATGTCCTCTATGTCCTATATGTCTTTTCAATGTCCTCTATGCCCTCTCTATGTCCTCTATGTCCTATGTCCTATCTGTCCTATGTCCTCTATGCCCTTTATATGTCCTCTATGTCCTCTCTATGTCCTCTCAATACCCACTATGTCCTCTCTATGTCCTCTATGTCCTCTCTATCTCCTCTATGTACTCTCTATGTCCTGTCTACGTCCTTTCTATGTCTTCTCTATGTCCTCTATGCCCTCTCTATGTCCCCTCTATGTCCTCTCTATGCCCTCTCTATGTCCTCTCTGTCCTCCATGCCCTCTCTATGCCCTCTGTATGTCCTGTCTATGTCCTGTCTGTCCTCCATGCCCTCTGTATGCCCTCTCTATGTCCCCTCTATGTCCTCTCTATGCCCTCTCTATGTCCTCTCTGTCCTCCATGCCCTCTCTATGCCCTCTGTATGTCTTCTCTATGTCCTCTCTATGTTATCTATGTCCTCTCTATGTCCTCTCTATGTCCTCTCTATGTCGTCTATGTCCTCTCTATGTCCTCTCTATGTCATCTATGTCCTCTCTGTCCTCTCTATGTTCTCTCTATGCCCTCTCTATGTCCTCTCTATGTCCTCTATGTCCTCTCTATGTCCTCTATGTTCTCTCCATGTCTTCTCTATGTCCTCTCTATGTCCTCTCTATGTCCTCTCTATGTCATTTATGTCCTCTATGTCCTCTATGTCCTCTCTAACCGCCATACAAGAAGACATCTCCAGTCCACAGAACGTCGATCTTGCCATGAGATAAATACGGGCCCTAATTCCAGAACAACGTTAATAAGATATGCCGTAATGCATGCGCCGGACTGTGTCCTTGACAACAACTATCCACCCAATCATTTCACTGTGGACCGTCTCTTGCTGTTTCCACTGGTGCCTTAATATGTCCAAATGTTAGCCCAGGATGACCTGTTCATGGCTTGACTGAAGAGCCAATCGGGACAGTGATATTTTATCTCTACAGAGTATCTGCATCTATTGGCCGCTCACACAATCAACGCGTTGTCTGACATGAGATGAGTCTGCCACAGCGTTTCTTACCTCATGAGTGGGCTGGTTATTGAGGCACTGACGTTTTGGCTGGAAGGGCAGTCCGAGAGGGTCCTCAAGGCCAAGCTCACGTGCATGGCAAACCCTGAGGAACATATCAGATTAAAGAGTCATGTTAGGGTCCTGTTTAGGGTCTCATGTCTAGCGTAAGCATTAGCGCAAACACATGCTTCTGTGTACATATGACAACATAAGACAACATAAGAGAACACGAGAGAACATTAGGGAACATAATAGAAGATGAAGGAACAAAACAGAACATGATAAATATAAAAAAAACATGTGAGAACATGAGGGGACGTGTGAGAACATGAGAGAACATGAGGGGACGTGTGAGAACATGAGAGAACATGAGGGGACGTGTGAGAACATGAGAGAACATGAGGGGACGTGTGAGAACATGAGAGAACATGAGGGGACGTGTGAGAACATGAGAGAACATGAGGGGACGTGTGAGAACATGAGAGAACATGAGGGGACGTGTGAGAACATGAGAGAACATGAGGGGACGTGTGAGAACATGAGAGAACATGAGGGGACGTGTGAGAACATGAGAGAACATGAGGGGACGTGTGAGAACATGAGAGAACATGAGGGGACGTGTGAGAACATGAGAGAACATGAGGGGACGTGTGAAAACATGAGAGAACATGAGGGGACGTGTGAGAACATGAGAGAACATGAGGGGACGTGTGAGAACATGAGAGAACATGAGGGGACGTGTGAGAACATGAGAGAACATGAGGGGACGTGTGAGAACATGAGAGAACATGAGGGGACGTGTGAGAACATGAGAGAACATGAGGGGACGTGTGAGAACATGAGAGAACATGAGGGGACGTGTGAGAACATGAGAGAACATGAGGGGACGTGTGAGAACATGAGAGAACATGAGGGGACGTGTGAGAACATGAGAGAACATGAGGGGACGTGTGAGAACATGAGAGAATATGAGGAGACGTGTGAGAACATGAGAGAACATGAGGGGACGTGTGAGAACATGAGAGAACATGAGGGGACGTGTGAGAACATGAGAGAACATGAGGGGACGTGTGAGAACATGAGAGAACATGAGGGGACGTGTGAGAACATGAGAGAACATGAGGGGACGTGTGAGAACATGAGAGAATATGAGGGGACGTGTGAAAACATGAGAGAACATGAGGGGACGTGTGAGAACATGAGAGAATATGAGGAGACGTGTGAAAACATGAGAGAACATGAGGGGACGTATGAGAACATGAGAGAACACGAAAGGACGTATGAGAACATGAAAGAACATGCCATTCTTACTATTTTTCAACATTGTCAAGTCAAGTATTCCGCCAAGGCAAAAAAGTCCCTACGCCACAGTCCATGTGCACGATTGATGGCAGAGTATCGGGTGCACGATTGATGGCGGAGTATCGAGTGCACGATTGATGGCAGAGTATCGGGTGCTCGATTGATGGCAGAGTATCGGGTGCACGATTGATGGCGGAGTATCGAGTGCACGATTGATGGCAGAGTATCGGGTGCACGATAGATAGCAGAGTATCGAGTGCATGATTGATGGCAGAGTATCGTGGAACCTAAAGGGCAAATGGAGTGGAGGCGATGTGTCTCAGATAGGTGGTGGGCGGGCTGCCCCGAGAAGTCTGGTGTTCCATCCGTTCGAGGATCTCATGCATAGCGCAGCAGACCAGCGACTGTGCGAGGACATATCCTTGGTGGACGTCAGAGCATCCAGGGAATTTGCTGGAACTATCCTGGCCAAGATGAATTCTTCCGCTCGTGTTGCAATGGAGCTCCCTTACTTACATCTACAATGTGCTAGAGACTGCCGCACATCCCAATATCTTCACAAAGCATTTATATCGTGGGGACGGCGTGTGCTAGTGGTTAAGTGACACGGCTCACAACAAAAGGTGCTGGGTTCGATCCCCATCACAGCAGAGACCGTTACCCCCGGGAAGCAAACCCTTACAAAATTCAGGAGGAAGCAGATTCTTACATACAATGAATGCTGAAGTCGGATGAATTGGACCGACAGGCGCAAAATAATAACCACAGTGCCACACACACCGCCTTGGGGAATAGATAAATAAGGCAAACGCAAATAAATAAATAAATAAATAAATTTTAATCGTCAGAATCAATGGCTTCACTGAACAGAAGCAAAGTCAAGAAGGCTATTGCAGTCACGATCAATTTCCGTGAGGCGAAGTGTAAGGATCGCCTCGATGGTGGAGCAGCAGGCAGTGAAACCTGACAGTTGTAGGCGTTGATGCCGAAGATGCAGAAGTGAATGAGTTGACAGCAACCAGCGACTCATAGCTGGCGTTTGTCATTAGGGTATGTGACCAAGACCTTACTCTGACTCCAAGCACCGGTCCGGGAAACAGACTGCGACTATGCAGCCTGGCTTAATGATTATGGATCGAAGATGGAAGCCGAACCTGTTCTAAAAACCTTTCGTGCTGAAATCGGATGATCTGTCCGAAGGACGCAGATATCGTCGTCTCGCTGTAAACTACGACGCAATGTCAGTTCCAGGCCGGCCTCAGAACAAGAGCAGAAGGTGGCACGTCTGATCCAGGTTAAGGAATTAATGTCAGTCGCACGTGCGTCGTCTGACCATTATACGCGAGACGCCTGACAGTCCCACCATTACATGCGAGACGCCTGATCCAGATCAATACAAGTTAGCAATCCATCCTTCGAACGTACTTCAAATGATCCAGGCCAGGAAGTCAATGTCAACATAGTCGACCGCCACCCCAAACATTGTCACCATCAATACTGAGAAGACATACAGATCCTTAAGCCCCTCCCTCCCTACCTGGCAGCACGACCAAGTCCTGGCCACTTGTGCAGCACCACATCAACATACACTAAGAGGAGGCACCAAACCTACCTTCGGTATAGATGATGTCCTGCAATACAGTTCTCAGACTACCCAGACTAATCCAGACCAATCCAGACTAATCCAGACTACCCAGACTAATTCAGACTAATCCAGACCACCAGACTAATCCAGACTACCCAGACTAATCCAGACTACCCAGACTACCAGACTAATCCAGACTACACAGACTATCCAGGCTACCCAGACTACCCAGACTAATCCAGACTAATCCTGACTACCCAGACTACCAGACTAATCCAGACTACACAGACTACCCAGGCTACCGAGACTACCAAGACTAATCCAGACTACCCAGACTACCCAGACTAATCCAGACTACCCAGACTAATCCAGACTAATCCAGACTAATCCAGACTACCCAGACTACCCAGACTACCCAGACTACCCAGGCTTCACAGACTACCCAAACTACCCAGACTAATCCAGACTACCCAGACTACCCAGGCTACCCAGACTACACAGACTACCCAGACTACCCAGACTACACAGATTATCCAGACTTCACAGACTACCCAGGCTACCCAGGCTACCCAGACTACACAGACTACCCAGACTACCCAGACTAATCCAGACTACCCAGACTACCCAGACTAATCCAGACTACCCAGACTACCCAGGCTACCCAGACTATCCAGACTATCCAGACTACCCAAACTACCCAAACTATCCAGATTGTTCCTATTCTACCATGGGATATGGGACGTTTCGTTTCTTTTCAAGTGTCTTGTTGTGTCTTGTTGTGGCGTGTTGTGGTTTGTTGTGGCTTGTTGTGTCTTGTTATGGCGTGTTGTGGCTTGTTGTGTCTTGTTATGGCGTGTTGTGGCTTGTTGTGTCTTGTTGTGTCTTGTTATGGCGTGTTGTGGCTTGTTGTGTCTTGTTATGGCGTCGTGTGGCTTGTTGTGTCTTGTTGTGGCTTGTTCTGTCTTGTTGTGGCTTGTTGTGTCTTGTTGTGGCTTGTTGTGTCTTGTTGTCGCTTGTTGTGTCTTGTTGTGGCTTGTTGTGTCTTGTTGTGGCGTGTTGTGTCTTGTTGTGTCATGTTGTGTCTTGTTATGGCGTGTTGTGGCTTGTTGTGTCTTGTTGTGGCTTGTTGCGTCTTGTTGTGGCTTGTTTTGTCTTGTTGTGGCGTGTTTTGTCTTGTTGTGTCTTGTTGTGTCTTGTTGTGTCTTGTTGTGTCGTGTGGTGTCTTATTGTGTCTTGTTGTGTCTTGTTGTGTCTTGTTGTGTCTTATTTTAAATTGTTGTGGATGGTTGTGGCTTTTGCAGGATTGAGTAGCTAATCTCAAAACCACCCTGATTGGTCGAATCGTGCTTCATGCCTGGTAAGTTACAGCGAAACTTTTCTTTCCTCCCCTTTCGGGCTCCGGTAACACAAGTACAGCTTTTCAAAAGAATCAAAATCAGCTTTCTGTAACATCAATATCATTCGATTATGAATTTTGTACGTGACAATAATTTCCACCTTTCGACCTTGACCTTGACTTGACCTGCGTGTCGACAGTTTGGATGTTACCAACAAGCTCGCGCAGGAGCATGTTAGCTGATGTACCAGTGAATACATTACCTCAGCCGTACCAATTGGCGGTGATCAGCAATGTCTTGCAAACCTTGGACATCCTGACAAGTTCGGACACACGGGCGCAGTCAAGGAGCTCCAGGGAAGACATGTTCGTGAACCGCACCTCTTTCATCAGCTGGCGACAAACATGGAAGTATATCACTGCCGTTGACAAGGTAACAGAGGGAGCAGATAAACGATACCAGAATAACTGTATTTGGGGGGGGGGGGGGGGTTGGGGCGTAGCGAAGTAGTTTTAGTACAAGAGACAGCAGGCTCCTACCCGTATGGCAAGTCGGGAGCCTAGAGATTGTGAGCCTTTCCGACAGACCCATCGTACCAGGTTCAAATCAGCTCGTGCTATTTTTGGCAGACCGATCATGGCATACAGTTTTTCATGGTATGACCATTTCTTCTAGTCGACCCAGCTGTAAATGGGTACTCTCTTGTCTAGAATTTCAGCAATAAAAGATACTAATCACTAATATGATAGTGTCCAGGTGAAAATCAAGTTGGTTCTATGGATCATTTTTTGGTTTTCTTTTGGAAGTAAACGCATTAAAAATGTCTGCTAAAGTCGGAGGGACTGGACCGTAAGACACTTCGCTCAAGGAAACAAGGCCAACTGGGACAGGAATAACTGCACAGACTCACACATTAATTGCATTTTAATAGACAAAGGCGACGAAGAAATGTAACGGTCTCCCGAGTTATTTCTGCATAGATACTGATCATCAGCCAGTATAAATGACGCAAACACTATTGCAGAAGATAAGTCAGCAAAGAGAACAGTGAATAATATTCTTAAATCCAAACAACAAACGTTTTGAAGTAAAACACGTCATGAAGTGTAAAGCATTTTGAAACATTAAATAGAAGAAACGAAGACATACAACAAATAATGGACCATCTTGAAAACAGCCATGACAGATACACTAGATAAGAAGTACGGAACAAAAGATGTAAGACATGGTATAGAAAGAAAGCAAACAGCTTTGTGATATGCTGAACTTAAAGATTCAATACCGACTACCAAACACTCAAAAACAGAAGGTTAACATTCAAGCAGCAAGAAGTTAATATTACTTATCAAACAGCAAGCGAAATTATGAAAATAAGAATCTTGGAGAAAACAAACACGAAGAACAACGAACATAAATATGCAGCATCCCCCCCCCCCCCCCCCCCCCCCCGAAGATGATGATAAAAGTATCGAAGGTTAATAGACACGAGCTACAATGATGCTTCAATAATTATTATTACAAAGATGGATCCCCAAAATTTAATGTGTATATAAAACAACAGAGCTAAAGCAATATTTCAAACAACTGTCAACCAACCAGGCGCATTAGGGGCAATAAGTATTTATCCCATAAAACAAGGATGACCTTGAACCTGATTCAAGAAATTGAAATAGTCATAAAGAGCAGGGCTAGAAATAAGTCACCGTCCAAGTTGATGCGATGGAGGATTCTTGGAAGACATGACTAATGGGGTTGAGATGATCTCTACTCAAGCACGGAAATAATGAAGAATACAAGGCGATTCGAAAGCTACAATAGTTCACTTCTGCGAGGAAATGTCAGTAACAAATTATGAATCATATCGTTTTTATGTCGTGGACACAAATTGTAAGCAAAAATACTTGAACAGAGAATCATGTACCCTGTATTAACTGGCCTTGCCAGATTGACAGGGATAACAAGAAAAGTCAGCT
Organism: Ariolimax columbianus; assembly: GCA_036924085.1. NCBI lineage: Eukaryota > Metazoa > Mollusca > Gastropoda > Stylommatophora > Arionidae > Ariolimax > Ariolimax columbianus. The sequence goes on from JAVGWX010000003.1 coordinate 4,351,858, forward strand.
GGGGAAAATAGGTTTAATAGGAGGAACGTGTCAGAGTGCCAAGAGTTGCAGGCATTGCAGGGATTCGCTGAATGCTGACCGGTCAACAGAGCGGTACCTAAGTACCACGTGACAACCGCCATCTTTGTTTAGGCGGAGCTAAAAAGACAATAAATGTAGGGAACTGGGGACAGAGAAGTCAGAGATTCACATGGAGTTATCCCACTATACATCATGGACAATTGTACTAACTGCCCACTGGTGTGAATGGTGGACTCTCTGCAATAAGCGAAGTAAGAAATCGGTTCCCTTCGAGTGAGAAGGTTTGTATGTGCGAGAGGGCCTGGTGAACCCAATGTCTGAGTCGAAATAAGGTGAGGATAGCCCTTGGGTACTGTCCCAGGTCTTTTTGGGAATGGGACCCCAAGATTCCTCAAGGAACACGGTCTCACAGACCGGGTGTAACTCGGATACCTCAGGGAACACGATCTCACAGAACGGGTGTAACACGGATACCAGAGGGACACGTTACCACGGTTTGAGAATCATGTTTTATCCAAGAGTAAGCTGTACCTAAGCCTTCTCCAGAAGCTCATTCTAACCTTGACAGCTAAGTCCAATCAAGCAGAGAGCGGCAGATTATGTTACACGGATTAAGTCCAGTCAAGCAGAGAGCGGCAGATTCATCACAACAAGCCGGCCTAGACAAACGTCAGAGACAGTGAGTTCGCTAGTTTGCTTCTCAATTGTAATTTAAGAATTGTCAAGGTCAAGTTCAGCGAATTGTGTAGTAAAGATAGACTGAGAATCTGGGTAAATTACGAGGCGTGTTCAAATGAAACCGGGCCTAACTGCACCAAGTGAACATACGTACGATTCGCAAGATTACGTCAATTCTGGTGTAAACAGCACATACCAACCGTCAAGTTTGCAAAATGTAATTATTCTCTACTCATAGTTTCCTCAACACACCGTTGAAAACATGGCGGGTGTGATACGGAATTCGTCCAGAGTTGATCAGCGAGCGGTGACTCGGTTTCTAACAGCTGAAGGATGTCGACCAGTTGATTTTCATTGCAGAATGCAGGCAGTGTGTCGAAGACAACAGTGAAGAACTGGGCAACGATGTTTAAAGAAGGACGCGAGTTAACGAAAGATCTTCCGAGACCAGGTCAGGCGCATATTGTTGCGTCAGAAGATGCCATCGCCAAAATTGATGCAGAAATTCGGGTCACGATACACTGCCCGCATTATGCGATGAATGTCAACTGGTGGACATCCTTCAACTGGTCGACACCCTTTAACTAGTGGACATCCTTCTTTCTGCCGGTCAACATCCTTCAACTGGTCGACATCCTTACATCATTCAGCTGGTCGACATCCTTCTGCTGGTCGACATCCTTACATCATTCAGCTGGTCGACATCATTCTTTCTGCTGGTCGACATCCTTACATCCTTCAACTGGTCGACATCATTCTGCTGGTCGACATCCTTACATCTTTCAACTGGTCGACATCCTTCTTTCTGCTGGTCGACATCCTTCAACTGGTCGACATCATTCTGCTGGTCGACATCCTTACATCCTTCAACTGGTCGACATCCTTCAACTGGTCGACATCCTTCAACTGGTCGACATCATTCAGCTGGTCGACATCCTTCAGCTGTTAGAAACCGAATCACCGCTCGCTGATCAACTCTGGACGAATTCCGTATCACACCCGCCATGTTTTCAACGGTCTGCTGAGGAAACTATGAGTTGAGGATAATGACATTTTGCAAACTTGACGGTTGGTATGTGCTGTTTTGTTTAGACAAGAATTGACGTAATCTTGCGAATCGTACGTAAGTTCACTTGGTGCAGTTAGATCCGGTTTCATTTGAACATGTCTCGTAGTTTCAGTGGTTCCATTAATAGCTTATGTTTACATTCTCTGTGTTAGATAGAGTTTGACATGGTCAGATAAGTTAGTTTATTGTTGATATTGTTGTTACACTAACTATTGTAATAAATGAATTGCTTTTTGTTTCATATCTACTCAAGTTCTAGAGCCTTCTATGTTTGAGTCTTAACGTCAAAGTATGAAATGTTTTGATGTTGAGCATACAGTTCGGACTGTCTGTTACATGAAGGTAAATTGATTCTCCTGACCAGTGCATTCAATAACTAAACGAATCTGTTACATTTGTTCCACTATGCAGGGCCGTCAGAGACCAGCCTCATCACGAACTGCCGAACTGCACTACGAGACCACGAGATTAGACAGTGTAAGTCTGGGACATTTGTAGATAATATAAGAAGTATTGGACAGACCAGAACCGGGTCATATAACGCTGGCGTATCAACTAGCTAATGCTGACAACCTTTGAAATAACAAGATGTAGTCCATCAGGTCGTTGGGGCACACTTGAAGATAGTCCCACACTATTTCTCTCTCTCCGCTACCGCCAGTCGGGCCCCACCGGGACGAAGGTTTGACCACTCAGTGATGTTGTCTGTCCATCTCTTCCTTGGACGTCCCCGCCCTCTCTGTCCCGGTACGGAAACAGGCAATATCATATGTGGACCTCGCGACGTGCCCATACCAAGTCATCTTTCGCCTTTTGATAGTGAACAGATTAGCACAAGGCCCAACTGTGTGTTCCACTCTTCATCGCATTTCTATATTCATGACACGATCCTTATATGTAACATTTAAGAGTCTTCTAAAGCACCTCATTTCTATTGCATGTATTCTGTACTGGATATCCGCAGTAATGGTCCAAGTCTCACAGAGAGCACCAATGGTCCAAGTCTCACAGAGAGCACCAATGGTCCAAGTCTCACAGAGAGCACCAATGGTCCAAGTCTCACAGAGAGCACCAATGGTCCAAGTCTCACAGAGAGCACCAATGGTCCAAGTCTCACAGAGAGCACCAATGGTCCAAGTCTCACAGAGAGCACCAATGGTCCAAGTCTCACAGAGAGCACCAATGGTCCAAGTCTCACAGAGAGCACCAATGGTCCAAGTCTCACAGAGAGCACCAATGGTCCAAGTCTCACAGGAATACACACATATTGAGAGCACCAATAAGTACATTAGTCTAACTTTTATGCTGGAGGCGAGCCCTGCCATATGAGCGTAAGCGCCGCTGTTGTCTGTGCTATTCGGGCAATTATCTCAGGCTGCGAGCCCTCGTCACTGATCAGTGATCTCAGATACCTGAACTGGTGTAGAGCTTCGAGTTCCTGACCATTTGCTTTTATTACAGATGTAAACCCTTTCGTATTATTAGTCATCAGCTTTGTAAGTGACTAAATTTATAGTAAATGAATTATATTGTGTTTTATTATTCACATACATTTGAGTAGTTTCTGTGTTGAAATAATACTAAGAAGGAGTGATATAGGCCACTATACGTCACACAGAAGGTGGGAGTGTAGGAAAGTTAACATTGTAACAGCTAATTAAGTGTAATGTGGTTATCGTAACTAGGATAGTAAGAGAAGGATACGTCTGGTTGTCGGACTTATTTCTAGTCCTGTTCTTAATAGTTATTTCTTTTTCTTGAAACAATACATCAGCTTCCACGAAATATTCATGGCACAAGCAAATAAGTAAGACAAAAAATTGTTAGCATCCCAACGACTTGAACGCGGGACCTTGCGCTCACAAGACCGATATCCAAGCCATTCGACCAGAGATTCCACTTGATGTGACAGTTTAAGAGAGATAATTTGTTTTCAAACAGGCGGCCTTAGTTTATCCTGAAAGTTTAAAGTAGACTCCATGTTGGAAGCTCACCGAATTCAGATGGTTAACTCTGTTTGCAGAGTCATAGGCGACCCAAAAGAGGACGGCCCAAAAGACATCCAACTCTGAGTTCACGCACACATTGGAGGCCGAAATAATGTCCTTGAAGTCGTCCAATGAAATCATACCAAAACTTTCAACATCGTCGAATATGTCCTGCAGAGAAACGAAGAAGCCATGACTGTCTTTTTGGATGCTTATTCTTTTTCGTTCGTTCTCAAGCAGAAGACGACGGAGAAAGAAATTATTTTGATGCAAGACAGATAGACTGACAGACAGTATACATCCGTGTGTGTGAGCGTGTGTGTGCGTGGGTGTGTGTGTGTCTGTACGTGTGCTTGTGTGTGTGTGTGTCTGTACGTGTGCTTGTGTGTGAGTGTGTGTAAGTGTGTGAGTGTGTGTGAGTGAGTGTGTGTCTCTCTGTACGTGTGCTTGTGTGTGAGTGTGTGTCTGTACGTGTGCTTGTGTGTGTCTCTGTACGTGTGCTTGTGTGTGTCTCTGTACGTTTGCTTGTGTGTGAGTGTGTATGTCTCTGTACCTGTGCTTGTGTGTGTGTGTGAGTGTGTGTGTGTCTGTACCTGTGCTTGTGTGTAACTCTGTACTTGTGCTTGTGTGTGTGTCTCTGTACGTGTGCTTGTGTGTGTCTCTGTACGTGTGCTTGTGTGTGAGTGTGTATGTCTCTGTACCTGTGCGTGTGTGTGAGTGTGTGTGTGTCTCTGTACCTGTGCTTGTGTGTGTCTCTGTACCTGTGCTTGTGTGTATCTTTGTACCTGTGATTGTGTGTGTGTCTCTGTACGTGTGCTTGTGTGTGAGTGTATGAGTGTGTGTGTCTCTGTACGTGTGCTTGTTAGTGTCCTTGTATGTGTGCTTGTGTGTAAGTGCGTGTGTCTCTGTACGTGTGCTTGTGTGTGTCTCTGTACGTGTGCTTGTGTGTGAATGTGTGTGTCTCTCTGTACGTGTGCTTGTGTGTGAGTGTATGTGTGTCTCTGTACGTGTGCTTGTGTGCGCGTACTTGTCAAGACCACGTTCTCTCTTCCATATAGCGTTCCCTAGAAACCGGTTGTTTTCAAGGCAGTCTGGCTGACGAGATGTGGATTGACGTGATCTCCGTAGTATTGACCGTCACGCATATGAAGCCAAACTTACCACAACCACCTGGAGGACTAAGGTTCACATTCTTCAGCACGCTCGGGATGTGAGGAAAGCAGCTTCAAACCGCCACTTAACGTCCTCTTCAGGGCGCAAGAAAGAGTAAACTTACTCAATGCAGATAAACAACAACAACAACAACAACAACAACAACAACAACGTGTGAGGTAAGAAAGACTAAAGGTAGTCATGTTTTACTTGTGTAAGGTAAGAGAGAGTAAAGTAAGTCATATTACTTACTGCATGTATTTGGAAAGAAAGACTAAAGTTAGTTATCTTATTACATGTGTGGGGTAAGAGAGAGAGAGAGAGAGAGAGAGAGAGAGAGAGAGAGAAAGAGAGAGAGAGTAAAGTTAGTCATATAATTATATGTATGAGGTAAGAGAGACTAAAGTTAGTCATGTTTTACATGTGTGAGGTAAGAGAGAGAGAGAGAGAGAGAGAGTAAAGTTAGTTATCTTATTACATGTGTGAGGTAAGAGAGAGAGAGAGAGAGAGAGAAAGAGAGAGAGAGAGAGAGAGTAAAGTTAGTCATATTATTATATGTATGAGGATAGAGAGACTAAAGTTAGTCATGTTTTACATGTGTGAGGTAAGAGAGAGAGAGAGAGAGAGAGAGAGAGAGAGCGAGAGTAAAGTTAGTCATATTATTACATGTATAAGGAAAGAGAGACTAAAGTTAGTCATGTTTTACATGTGTGAGATAAGAGACTAAAGTTAGTCATGTTTTACTTGTGTGATGTAAGATATTCTAAAGTTAGTCATATTTTACATGTATGAGGTAAGAGTAAAGAACAGGACGATTTTACTCTACAATACATTTCACGGAAGACTGGCATGTTGGCCTGTGACCGAGACTTGCATACTCATTGTCTTAAAGAAACTGCTGACTCTACATGTGCACGTATCGTGATTGGAGGCATGCTTCACGTGTCATACAGTCTGGTGTTTTAATCTAGCTAGCGTGAAGAACGAAACTTTGGTAATTATGACAAACAGATCAGACAGAATGGTGTCATGTGATGTTGGCATACATCATGAAACTTTGCTAGAAGAAAGGGTCATCTCTGGACGCGATTCGAACCTTGGCACGCTGTTAACACAGAAAATAGCGAATTGCTGGTTGTGAACTCAGCTAACGCCCCCCCCCCCCCCTCGAGAGATAACTACCAGGTTACCATTTATTGTTGCAGTTGCCATTGCGCTTGTACGTATAGGCAGTTTGCGCACTGTCCGACCTTCCTCACAGGCAGAGCGGGCAGGTTTGATAGCTTTAGTACCGTCATGGTACCTCCTACTTTGTAATTCTTAGCAGGAATAGGGCCTAACCCAGGGACGATAACTCTGGGCATTGGACTGATTGCTTTCTTGACCCGATCTCCGTTTGGTGGGATGTCTAACCCAGTAAAATATAGCGGCATGTTTCGTGTGTACTTTGACTTGTTCGTTAATAATTGAAGAATAATTGAGGATAACAGTCATAAACTCTGTCCATCTCTCCTTAACTGTGCCCTTAGTAGTCAGCATCGTTGGGCCATGATCACTTAAGACAGGACATGGGGGAGTGATATGAGTGAGGACCATAGCTTGCTTTGAGGGAGTTACTAGATACCTTTCCATCTATTGCTGAGTCAGGTATTTTGTACCATTCTGAACATGTGGGCAACTTTACCTGTTTTAATGAAGGCGACCTCTTTTGGACGTTGAGGAGAAGCCATTTTGGTGAGATCTGTACAAACCATGTTTTTAAGTCAGCAGGTCAGGGGGGGGGGGGGGATGGGAGGGTTTGAGAGCAGGGAAGATGTGATGTACATCACTGATAGTAGTCTCCGATGGTTTATGGTGTCATATTCTGCACTTAAGTCAATATAAACTACTCATGTGACCTGTTTGTGTTCGTACCCATCGTCTATTAATTGTGTTAGGTTCAGGATTTGACTGCTGCAAGATCTTCCAGGCCTGAGACCAGCTTGTTCCTTGATCAGCTTCTTGTCTATCAGGATGGGATGCACTCTTTTATACTAACACTCTATATACACGATTTTACACTGACACTTTATTTGCATCCATTTACATTAACACTCTATTTGCGCCAGTTTGTATAACACTATTTGAACCCGTTTACACTAACACTCTATTCACATTCATTTACAATATGTTTACTTTAAACAGTCATACATACAGTTGAACCTTAATAGAATCATACACACAATTGGACCTTAAAAGAATCATACACACAATTGGACCTTAAAAGAATCATACACACAATTGGACCTTAAAAGAATCATACACACAATTGGACCTTAAAAGAATCATACACACAATTGGACCTTAAAAGAATCATACACACAATTGGACCTTAATAGAATCATACACACAATTAGACCTTAATAGAATCATACACACAATTGGACCTTAATAGAATCATACACACAATTGGACCTTAATAGAATCATACACACAATTGGACCTTAATAGAATCATACACACAATTGGACCTTAATAGAATCATACACACAATTGGACCTTAATAGAATCATACACACAATTGGACCTTAATAGAATCATACACACAATTGGACCTTAATAGAATCATACACACAATTGGACCTTAATAGAATCATACACACAATTGGACCTTAATAGAATCATACACACAATTGGACCTTAATAGAATCATACACACAATTGGACCTTATAGAATCATACACACAATTGGACCTTAATAGAATCATACACACAATTGGACCTTAATAGAATCATACACACAATTGGACCTTAATAGAATCATACACACAATTGGACCTTAATAGAATCATACACACAATTGGACCTTAATAGAATCATACACACAATTGGACCTTAATAGAATCATACACACAATTGGACCTTAATAGAATCATACACACAATTGGACCTTAATAGAATCATACACACAATTGGACCTTAATAGAATCATACACACAATTGGACCTTATGTTGTTATCCTTAAACTTCCAGTCACAACATAGGGGCACAAGTACAGATGACCTCGCCAAGATAACCTCCGTAAAACACATTGAGGAGACTTCTGCTGTGGTAATTTCTGTAGATGGTTGTTTAAAATGACGAGTCTGCTGGCCAATGACTACGGAGACGGGTGGGGGGCGGCTATTACAAATATAATCATGACCGCAAGCTTTAGAACTAACGATGCTGAAGGTGATTAGAAGTAATAGTTTTAAAACAGGCTGGAAGAGGCCATTGACACGCAGAAAAAAATGAAAAAATTCTTAATATCAACGGGAGGATTCAATGCTAAAGTTGCAGCAGATAACCTAGGTTACGAACAGATTATGGGAGGACACGGAATGGGACAGATGAACGAGAACGGAGAAATGTTTGTAGAGTTATGTGCGCTACACAAGATGATAATTGGAGGAAACATGTTTCCACATAAAAAGATACATAAGGCCACATGGAGATCTCCAGACTTCCACACAAAAAAGGTACATAAGGCCACATGGAGATCTCCAGACTTCTACACAAGAAGGTACATAAGGCCACATGGAGATCTCCAGACTTCCACACAAGAAGGTACATAAGGCCACATGGAGATCTCCAGACATTGTAACGGAAAATCAGATTGATCACATCTGTGTCAGTCAAGTGTTCAGAAGTACACTACAAGATGTCAGCGTAAAGAGAGATGCAGATGGAGAGTCAGACCACCACATGTTGCTGGTAATTTTGCAGCTCAAACTAAAGCAAGTACACAATACAGGGCCCAAGGAGAACAAGATATAAAGTACCCAATACAGGGCCCAAGGAGAACAAGATATAAAGTACCCAATACAGGGCCCAAGGAGAACAAGATATAAAGTACCCAATACAGGGCCCAAGGAGAACAAGATATAAAGTACCCAATACAGGGCCCAAGGAGAACAAGATATAACGTAGACCCCTAAGAAGAACAGAAGAAGAAGACAGCATTTAGCTTAAAACAAAATGAAATATGTAACAGATCTTAACTGCGTAGGTTTATTAGGGATAGGATTTTAGACATGTTTAAGTTAGAAGGGTTAGGAGTAGAGTATTGATAGTCAGTAGCCATTCATTTCCTCGTAGAATTGAACTAAGTACCGAGTCAGCGCAGATTTACTCAAATCCCGACATAGGAATGTTTGGAATGCATAGCGTCGTTTTCAAAGCTGCGCAGGTGTTGACTTACGCGTTTTTGCGCAACGCCTAGGCGCCTGAAATCTCATGATCAGTAGTGATGATGAAAACCGGACATGTTATTAACATGATTTTCAGAAATATCGGGAAGAAAAACCTAGGAACGTGATCAGACTACCAGCGTCGCTAGCGGACCGCGTATTCTGACAAAAACCACGAATATAAGAAGCTGAACAATCCTGAGTCTAGAGAGAAGTCGGCAGAGAATTCTTAGACATATTCTTGAGATAGCCGCTGAGAGCAACGGCGGCTAAGCTCGGTCAGGGAAGTATTGGCAGAGAGAATGAAGTAATGAACCTTTAACCAGACCACGTTAGTTCAAGTACAGGTGTCCAGCAGCCTAACACGGCCAGGTCATTAGTGATGTGCATAGTGATGTCGAATATTCTGTTTCAAATAGTAAAAGTGTTAGCAATAGATATAGAAGTGCGCCACGAGGGAACCACATGAAGTAGCCATTACTATAACGGTTTCTTAAAGCGTATAGCAGAAGTTCTCTCCAGAAATATAGTCACTAGTTAGAAAGCTCTTCAACGTTCCCTTAGAGCCACCGTCGACAATGAGAACAGGACCACGGACGAATCACCTGGATTTAAGAACAAACACGAATAATCCATTCTGTGGCAATTCGCTTACGGCTCGTTAATCAAGTAGTAGGAGTGTTTTAGCAAGCGTATTATAAATTGATAGTTAGTAGTAATGAAGAATCTGTTCTATTGTTTTTATTTGAATAGTATTACTTGAATGTGTCGGAGTGGGAATGTAAGTTAGTGCGGGCTCCTTTCACCATCTTCTACGGTATGTCAGCAAGCTAGCGCTGCTACACATATACCAAGTGCTACAAAAGCTCAATGAGGATGAAGAAAGGGACATTAATAGTAAGTGGGACCAGGCTAAAGAGATGGGGAATAAGACATGTGAAGGAACTGTGGGATTCAAGAGAAACCAACACAAGAAACAGAACACAACAGAAACATAAAATAGAAGAAAGGGAAAAGAGGAACGCAATTGCCAAACCTGAGCCACCAAAGCAGAAGCACAGAAAAAATATACTGTTACAGATACATAGGTCAAATCATGTATACGGAAAAACAAAAGGGAATATATTGGCTAGCTGGAACAAGAGGCAGCAGAGAGGGAATATGAGAGATCTCTACTCATTAATAAAGAAAATAACAAACATATGTTCAGATAGACAAATCAATCAAAGATAGAGAAGGCCGGATATTGACATCACCGGAGGAACAACAGAAACGATGGGTTGAGTATTTCAAAGAAAGTCTAAACAGACCTCCACCACAAGAAGCACCAAACATCCTACCAGCAGAGGAGACCCTGAACTTGGACGACAACGCACCAAGTAAGATAGAAATCCAAAGGGCCATATCGAAACTCAAGAAATGGAAGCAGAAGGACCAAATGGGATAGCAGCAGAAGCCATAATGGCAGATATAGATGAGGCCACTGATACATTGTAAGGATTGTTCTAGAATAAATGGGAAGAGGAGAGAGTGCACACAGAATAGAAAGAAGGAGAGAGTGCCCACAGAATAGAAGAAATGAAAGAGTGCACACAGAATAGAAAGAAGGAGAGAGTTCAGACAGAATAGAAAGAAGGAGAGAGTTCAGACAGAATAGAAAGAAGGAGAGAGTGCACACAGAATAGAAAGAAGGAGAGAATGCACACAGAATAGAAAGAAGGAGAGAGTGCACACAGAATAGAAAGAAGGAGAGAGTGCACACAGAATATAAGAAATGAGAGAGTGCCCACAGAATAGAAAGAAGGCGAAAGTGCCCACATAATAGAATGAAGGACATCTGATTAAACTAACTAAGAAGGATGACCTGACAGAATACGAGGCCGAATGGTTTCAATGCCTACCTGCCGACAAGGAGAACAGCGGTTCGAATCCCCAGTATGGCATATATTGTTTTTCTGTTGGGGGTGAAATATACAAACATAGCCAGCACGCGACGTGGCGACAGCAGTGGCGAGGCGGCCTGTAGTCCTCAGCCTAAAAACCCCTCGACTACCCCAGCAATGGGAAAAAGTCATATTGACAGTTTTTATATCTCAGTGTCAGCCAAGATGTTCAACAGAATCATCTTGGACAGATCACAATCGAAAGAACACACCAAGCTCAGAGAGGAACAGGCAGGATTTCTTCAGGGAAGATCATGCACAGATCATATAGTTAGTTACCCTACGCATCATAGTAGAACAAAACATTGAATTGAAATCATCCCTATACGCACATGTGCATAGACTATGAAAAGGTGTTTGACAGTGTGGATCGAAGTACTCTATGGCAACTGTTGAGAGACTATGGGATAAAAGAGAAGTATAAAACCCTCATACAGAATATGTTCGAAGACACATTTAATAGAGATTCATGAAGGAGAACTGACTGACAGCTTCTGGATGCAAACAGGGGTGTGACAGGGATGCTTGTTCTTGTCCTTCCTGTTCTTGTCGGCTATAGATTGGATAATAAAGGCCTCAATCAAGGGGAAAAGAACTGGTATTCAGGGGACACTATTGTCACAATGGGAGGACCTGGACCACGCAGATCATCTGCTAGTTTTGTCACACGGTCATAGACAAATGCAAGACAAACCTGATAGGGCGAAAGAACAATCGGTCAAACTGGGACTGAATATCAACATTAAGAAAACCAAGCTCCTAAAACTCAACACTAACAGCAAGGAAGCAATCATGCTGGAGGGAGAGAAGTTGGAGGAAGTGGATACCTTTACCTATTTAGGAAGAATGATAGACACACCAGGAGGAGGTACAAATGTAAGGATCAGAATTGGAAAGTCATGAGGGACATTCCTGACACTAAACAATATTTGAAGATCCAGAGATATCAAGATTCACACCAACGTTATAATATTCAACCCAAGTGTCAAGTAGGTGTTGCTGTACGGAGAGGAGACATTGAGAACGACCAAGACTATTCACCAAAGACTTCATTAACTCCCCAAGAAGGATAATAGACATAAAGTGGCAGGACATGGTTAGGAATGAAGACTTATGGGAAAGGAGCCAACATCATCCACTGGAACAACAAATTAAGCGAATAAAATGGGGATGGACAGGACATACGCTACAGAAAGCACCTTCCAACATAGCTAGACGTGCTCTTATATGGACTCCTCAAGTGGAGAAGGAGAAAGAGAGAGAGAGACAGAGAGAGAAGCTAGACGTGCTCTAATATGGACTCCTCAAGTGGAGAGGGAGAAAGAGAGAGAGAGAGAGAGAAGCTAGACGTGCTCTTATATGGACTCCTCAAGTGGAGAAGGAGAAAGAGAGAGAGAGACAGAGAGAGAAGCTAGACGTGCTCTAATATGGACTCCTCAAGTGGAGAGGGAGAAAGAGAGAGAGAGAGAGAGAAGCTAGACGTGCTCTAATATGGACTCCTCAAGTGGAGAGGGAGAAAGAGAGAGAGAGAGAGAGAAGCTAGACGTGCTCTTATATGGACTCCTCAAGTGGAGAGAGATAGAGAGAGAGAGAGAGAAGGTAGACGCAAAAATACACAGAAAAGAGAATGTGACAATGAGCTGATTAAGTGATTACCTCTGGAGAGAAGCAGGCCAGATGCACGGAGATGCAGTGACCTTATTATTTCCTCTAAGATGGTGATTAGAAGAAAACGTATTGCACATGCCTACAAGGATAAACAAATATTATATCTCGATAGACATACAGGTGCACCTTGAGAAAATAACCACAATGGCGTTATACCGTTAGCTGAGAAACCTACAGTATACTGACCTTGAAGTTGAGTTTAACGACCTCTACTGCCAGCGGCGTCTCGTCCACTATCAAATGGTTACACAAGATATCCAGGGCCTGTGGGACAAAGTTCATAGTTCCAGATCAGACATTGACACCATCTTGTCGTCTTTATCTGACAAGATCTATGTGATTCTCCAATGTTAAATGTCTCGACTCTATCACAAAATGTCAGTCATTCTATTGACTTGACTTGATTTGACGCTAGGTGACTTGGTCAAGCTGCTTCCCATGACAGTATAGGGTCACCTTAATTGTGGCCGCCATCTTCCGTTTTAGAGATAAAGCCAGCTGGTCCCAATTTCCAAGGTTCATCGCTTCTTTAGCGCTAGGGTCTTCCGTCACGTCTCTTCCCCTGTGAATTTTAACCTAGCACGTATCTGATTAAGTTCCTAGTCCGTTATCTGTGTGCTTACTATGGATCTCCCCTCTTTACACCCCCCCTCCCGAAACTCTAGTTGCTGTAGATACCGTCGTGTTGTTTGTCAGTAATTCTACTAACAGACAGATCCTACTTTCCCACATCTGAAGGTCACCAGACGGAAACGGACGTACGTGTCGTTTTTAAGCACGCCTGCTCATTAATTGTCAGGTGCAACACACAGATAAGACACACTAAGCTCGAGACATGGACTAACTTCTGGTAGGGTCATCAGTGACATCTTGGACATGAACAGAATTAGCCTAGCCTTGAGTGTCGAAGACTGGAGAGCATTCGCCAGGTGTTTTAGATTCAACAAATTTTGCGGCGTTACCTGTGGTAAGGATAGTATGTTGATATTTTATCACCATATTATAAATGAATAATATCATATGATTTACAACTGTGACAGAATATTGATGTTTACAAAACACGAGCCTCATCAAGCATTAATTATCAAGTCCCATATAAGTCGTAGAATACCGATATTTAAATGCTACATTATCAATCTGTGGAAGTGCAGATACAATGGAAAGATGACCTCACAGTATAGTAGACGCTTCTAAGTTAGCTGATCACGGAGAGAAGAGAGGAAGGTGCATGGTTGAGGGTTAGAGGGTATTGCTATACTGTAAACTAAAATAAAAAAATACTTTATTGCTAAATAAATCATTAGAACCTTCAGCGAATTGCCCACAAATTGATTCAGGCGCATGAGTTCCAGACTTTGCTTTTTGGCATGCCTATTTCGCTGTTTAACCTTTTGTAGATTTTCATGTAAAGTGAGGCTCTCACGGCTGTTTCTGTCACTTGAACACTCAGAGATCATTGTGCAGTTATTAGCAGACGTAATTTCAATATTAGATCAACGAAACTGTTTGAAATTGTACGAGAATTTCCAGAATGCGCCATTAGACCTAAAAACGCGAAAGGAGCGGTAAGCGAAATGGCGCCGAACCATTCACATGGTGTGATGTTCCCGCCAAAATCTAACCCAAGAGGGCGGCACATTCAAATAAATAGCCAGGATAAATTAGACAAGAAAAAAGCAAAGCGCCACAAAGGGGAGGTAATCCAGTGGTGTACGTACGCGTGTGTCTATTCATTAATCTCCATTTTGTTCCCTACCAAGCATAAAACCCCAACTGTAAAAAGCTTCCTTTAGCAAGCCTCCAACGAAGTACATTTCGTCTTTTTGTAGTGGTGGTTTATGTGGCATAATGATGCGGATGCGATACTTACTTTTTAATTCACCCCAAACAAAGTTCCCTGGGTTCCCATCGTACGTAACGGGACATTCCATTTCAGGTTAAGGGGAGGACAGGTCGGTACAAATTATATTTAAAATACATAAGTAAAGACGTAGATAAAGGTAGAAGTGTGGCAGAAATGGTTATATTCAGTTTTGTGAAGGGTTAAGGTTATGGTTAGCGTTAGAGTTATGGTTAGGGTTAGGCTTATGGTTAGGATCAAGAAAGGATTAGAAATAGAATTAGAATGTTAATCTCCTTATCATGGACCGAAGTTGACAGATTCAAGAAATTCTTTGCTGATACGCAGGAAGACGCGAAGAAGAAATTCTCGTCTATTTCCGCATAATGTTTGACACCCCCAACAGTTAAAAAGTCTACTATTCTATGACGTCACTAACTCAAATTCGGTACTAAAAATAAATATTTCTTTTGTTTGAGTTGAATTAAGAAGCAAGTACCGCGGTTGCTAGCCCAATTATCACACACAGGTGCGTATTCAAGGAGCTTGTCTTAAGTCTTTACGCTGACCTTGAAGTAGGAGGAGAAAGATGAAATTGGCGCAGTGCTTATTCCTTCTCAATGTAGCCACCACTTGAATGTACACATTTCTGTCACCTCTGCGTGACCTTGAAAAGACCTTCAGAAAATAAAGTAACCTATTTTTCGAACTAAACCAGTTACCACAAGCCAGTACGAGATCTTCGTCACTGTCAACATGATTTCCTTTCAGTTATTTTTTATGTTTTGGGAAAAGAAAAAAGTCTGATAGAGCTAAATCCGGAGAATATGGTGGGTGTGGAAGAATTTCAATATTCAAATCGTTGGCTGTTTGCAGCACAAGCCTTGCTTTATGGGAGGGCGAGTTGTCTGTAAGCTAAGGCAGAATATGAGTCCGCGCTATCCCTCGTTTTCTGGTCACGGTCTTTCTTAGTTTGGTAAGGAGATCTGTATAATATTGCACATTAACCGCGTTGCCACGAGACAGATAATCTTTCAATATGACACACCTTTGACGTCCCAAAAAAAGTCAGCATCACTTTTCTTGCAGATTTCTGTGCTCTTGGCTTGACATGTGTTGGTGAGCCCGGGTTTTTCCACTGCATGCTTGAAATGTTGGATTCTGGGTCATAATGGTGAACCCAAGTCTCATCTACTGTCACCATGGTCAACACCATGTTTTTCGACCGACACATTTTGAGCAACTGGCCACAGCAATCAACCCTCGTTTGTTTCTGTTCACATGTCAGCAGACGCGGGACCCAGCGGGCACACACTTTTCTCATGTTCAGTCTGTTATGTAAAATTCTAAAAACTGGACTTTCATTCAGTTTAGCTGACCTAGATATCTCTGCAATTGTTATTTTCCTATCCTGGTCAATGATTTTCTTCACTCTTGCAGCATTTTCATCGCTGCACTCTGAGGATGGTCTTCCTGATCTTGGAAGATCAGCAACATGGGAACGGCCATACTTAAACTGCCTACATCAGTTTTTTACAGAAGCAAACGAAGAACAGAATTCCTCAAACACTGGTTCCATCTCCCTGTGTATTTCTGTAGGTGTTTTTCCCTGCAATATAAAGAATGTTATCACAGTTCTGGCCTCTGATTTCTCCATTGTTCTGACAAACCGTTAGAGTAGCAGATCCGGTCAATAAGGTGTGATGCGCCATGTACCATTCAGGGTAAACCAGTTGAGAAGGGAAATTCATACTTCTCAAGTCCAGTACAAATTGAATGAGCTACATATGTCCTAAAGTTCTCCTCCTACTCCTTCATAGGGTAAAGACGTATGACTAGTCCTTGTAAATACACTGACGTGCGAACACATCCACTCACACACACACATACACTCACACACACACATTCACTCACACACACACATACACTCACACACACACTCACACACACCATACACTCTCACACACACATACACTCACACACACACATACACACACACATACACTCACACACACACATACACTCACACACAAACATACACTCACACTCACACATACACTCACACACACACATACACTCACACACACACATACACTCACACTCACACATACACTCACACACACACATACACTCACACTCACACATACACTCACACTCACACATACACTCACACACACACATACACTCACACACACACATACCACTAACACTCACACATACACTCACACACACACATACACTCACACACACACATACACTCACACTCACACATACACTTACACACACACATACACTCACACACACACATACACTCACACACACACATACACTCACACACACACATACACTCACACTCACACATACACTCACACTCACACATACACTCACACACACACATACACTCACACAAACACATACACTCACACTCACACATACACTTACACACACACATACACTCACACACAACATACACTCACACAACACATACACACACACACAATACACTCACACTACACATACGACTCACACTCACACATACACTCACACACACACATACACTCACACACACACATACACTCACACACACACATACACTCACACACACACATACACTCACACACACACATACACTCACACACACACATACACTCACACTCACACATACACTCACACACACACATACACTCACACACACACATACACTCACACTCACACTTCACTCACATACACTCACACTCACACATACACTCCACAACACATCACTCACACTCACACATACACTCACACACACACATACACTCACAACCACATACGACTCACAATAACTATCAGTACAGATCTCACACACACATACACTCACACACACACAACATAACTCTCACTCACACATACACTCACACACACACATACACTCACAACACACACATACACTCACACACACACATACACTCACACACACACATACACTCACACACTCACATATCACTCACACACACACATACACTCACACACACACATACACTCACACTCACACATACACTCACACACACACATACACTCACATCACTCACTACATACACTCACACACACACATACATCACACACACTCACTAACACGACATACTCTCACATCACTCATACACTCTACACTCACTCATACACTCACACACTCACACAATTCACTCACAACACACATACACTCACACTCACACATTACACTCACACTCACACATACACTCACACACACACATACACTCACACTCACACATACACTCACACACACACATACACTCACACTCACACATACACTCACACTCACACATACACTCACACACACACATACACTCACACTCACACATACACTCACACACACACATACACTCACACTCACACATACACTCACACTCACACATACACTCATCACACACAATACACTCACATACTCACACACATACACTCACACACACATACACTCACACCACACATACACTCACACTCACACATACACTCACACTCACATACATACACTCACACTCACAAATACACTCACACACACACATACACTCACACACACACATACACTCACACACACACATACACTCACACACACACATACACTCACACACACACATACACTCACACTCACACTACACTCACACTCACACATACACTCACACACACACATACACTCACACACACACATACACTCACACTCACACATACACTCACACACACACATACACTCACACACACATACACTCACACACACACATACACTCACACTCACACATACAACTCACACACACACATACACTCACACACACACATACACTCACACACACACATACACTCACACTCACACATACACTCCTCACACATACACTCACACATACACTCACACACACACATACACTCACCACACACCACATAACACTCACACACACACATACACTCACACACACACATACACTCACACACACACATACACTCACACACACATACACTACACCATCACACACACACATACACTCACACACACACATACACTCACACACACACATACACTCACACACACACATACACTCACACACACACATACACTCACACACACATACACTCACACACACACATACACTCCACACATACACTCACACTCACTACATACACTCACCACTCACACATACACTCACACACACACATACACTCACACACACACATACAACTCACACACTCACACATACACTCACACTCACACATACACTCACACTCACACATACACTCACACACCATACACTACACACATACCTCACACTCACACATACACTCACACTCACATACACTCACACACACACATACACTCACACACACACATACACTCACACTCACACATACACTCACACTCACACATACACTCACACACACACATACACTCACACATACACTCACACTCACACATACACTCACACTCACACTACACACACACACAACACTCACACTCACACATACACTCACACACACACATACACTCACACACACATACACTCACACTCACACATACACTCACACTCACACATACACTCACACACACACATACACTCACACACACACATACACTCACACACACACATACACTCACACACACATACACTCACATCACACATACACTCACACTCACACATACACTCACACACACTACACATACACTCACACACACACATACACTCACACATACACTCACACACACACATACACTCACACACACACATACACTCACACACACACATACACTCACACACACACATACACTCACACACACACATACACTCACACTCACACATACACTCACACACACAATACACTACACACACACATACACTCACACACACACATACACTCACACTCACACATACTCTCACTCACACATACACTCACACTCACATACACTCACACACACATACACTCACACTCACACATACACTCACACTCACACATACACTCACACTCACACATACACTCACACACACACATACACTCACACACACACATACACTCACACACACACATACACTCACACACACATACACTCACACACACACATACACTCACACACACACATACACTCACACTCACACACATACACTCACACCACACATACACTCACACTCACACATACACTCACACACACACATACACTCACACTCACACATACACTCACACACACACATACACTCACACACACACATACACTCACACACACACATACACACAATCACACATACACTCACACACAACATACACTCACACACACACATACACTCTCAACACACACATACACTCACACTCACACATACACTCACACACACACATACACTCACACACACACATACACTCACACACACACATACACTCACACACACACATACACTCACACACACACATACACTCACACTCACACATACACTCACACACACACATACACTCACACACACATACACTCACACTCACACATACACTCACACACACACATACACTCACACACACACATACACTCACACACACACATACACTCACACACACACATACACTCACACACACATACACTCACACTCACACATAACTCACACACACATACACTCACACACACATACACTCACACACACACATACACTACACTCACACACACATACACTCACACACACACATACACTCACACACACACATACACTCACACACTCACATACACTCACACTCACTCACACACACACATCACTCACCACACATACACTCACACACACACATACACTCACACACACACATACACTCACACACACATACACTCAGCACACACATACACTCACACACACACATACACTCACACACACACATACACTCACACACACACATACACTCACACACACACATACACTCACACACACACATACACTCACACTCACACATACACTCACACACACACATACACTCACACACACACATACACTCACACTCACACATACACTGCACACTCACACATACACTCACACACACACATACACTCACACACACACATACACTCACACACACACATACACTCACACTCACACATACACTCACACACACACATACACTCACACACACACATACACTCACACACACACATACACTCACACACACACATACACTCACACACACACATACACTCACACACACACATACACTCACACATACACTCACACACACACTACACTCACACACACACATACACTCACACACACACATACACTCACACACACACAACACTCACACACACACATACACTCACACACACACATACACTCACACACACACATACACTCACACACACACATACACTCACACACACACATACACTCACACTCACAATACACTCACACTCACACATACCACACACACACATACACTCACACACACACTACACTCACACTCACACATACACTCACACACACACATACACTCACACACACACATACACTCACACACACACATACACTCACACACACACATACACTCACACACACACATACACTCACACACACACATACACTCACACTCACACATACACTCACACACACACATACACTCACACACACACATACACTCACACACACACATACACTCACACTCACACATACACTCACACACACACTACACTCACACACACACATACACTCACACACACACATACACTCACACACACACATACACTCACACACACACATACACTCACACACACATACACTCACACACACACATACACTCACACACACACATACACTCACACACACACATACACTCACCCTCACACCACACCCCACACTCACACTCACACATACACTCACACACACACATACACTCACACACACACATACACTCACACACACACATACACTCACACACACACATACACTCACAGCACACCACATCACACACTACACTCACACACACACATACACTCACACACACACATACACTCACACACACACATACCTCACTCACACACACCCACACATACACTCACACTCACACATACACTCACACTCACACATACACTCACACTCACACATACACTCACACACACACATACACTCACACTCACACATACACTCACACACACACATACACTCACACACACACATACACTCACACACACACATACACTCACACACACACATACACTCACACACACACATACACTCACACACACACATCACCACTCA